>JAOANR010000198.1:0-50000 GCA_030278955.1 Hygrophila difformis
TTGGTACGAAAGGGCCCTTCCTCATTGTGGATTAGATTGGGTTAACTCTGGGGTTGATCACTTGATTAAGCTGAGTTCACAACCTTTTCCTACTACCTATAACTACATTCAGGCCCTTCTTTGCTTCTGGAACTCATCCATTAATTGCTTCTGCTTTCCATTGGGTATAATGACCCCAACTATTGAAAATGTTAAGCTTCTTCTGGACTTACCCTCTCTTGGAAAGCCCGTCTTAGGTGTTACTGATTCCGACAAGCCTACCACGAAAAACACCGGCTATGCTTCCGGGCTCACCTTCTCTTCATGGATTAATAAGTACCGTGGGGATAAGCCCGAATTTTCTAGGGATGAATCTGTGGCTTTTATGATGCATTTCCTTAGCCGATTCTTCTGGTGCGCTCCTGCCAAGAATGTTGTTCTTGAGACCTACCCTCTAGCCAAGGCCCTTATGAAAAAGACTCATTTGCCTCTCGCTGACTATTTCTTGGTGCATCTGTATTCTGGCATTTCATCCCTGGTTCATGGATGGGCTGATGGCCACTCTAGCCGATCTCATGGGCCTCTCTGGTTCCTTCACCTCTGGCTGGTATGGCATTTCAGGGATATGTCCTGTTTTGAACCTCGACCCTTTGAAACTACATATCCCTCTGCTAACGATCTTCTCGGGGTTCGGTTTCCCGAAATGCGCACTGAACAATGGATTTACTACTTCATGAACCGATCCCCACTTGGTCCTTCTTCCTGCCACCTCTATTCTGGTACTCCGGATAGTTGGGTTTCGGCTATCAACACTCCCCCTTTTGGTAGACCCCTTCCGAAGGCGTTTGCTCAAGTCTGGAATGCTTGTATCATTCCTCGTCACGTTTTTAACTGCTCGTTGTTTATTCCCCCTGACCATTCTATCCCTTCTGAGGTTTACAATCCTCACTTAGTCAGCCGTCAGTTCGGCTTTGTTCAGGATGTGGTCATTCCTCTCTATGGAGACCCGAATCGATACAGCAAATCCTTCAAAGGATTCGGCTCTGAGAACAGCCGAAATCTCTGTCGTACTTGGGCTCTCCGGATTTGCAACTTTGAAGTTCGTTCTCTTGACATCCGTCCTGGTCTTTCAACCGAGCGTTTTGATGCCTGGTGGGAAAAAGCTCTTTCTTACGCTAATTTTGGCACTAACTTGCAGAGCCTCCTTATTTCTCGCGGCTTTCCAGGTATTATGATGTTTTCGGTTGTTGGTTCAGCCCCTGATTACTCCTGCTCTTCTCAAGAGGATGACCCTCTACTTCCTTTACTTAGTAAGTCTTTCGGCTTTCTTCTTATTGTGTGTCGTGTATCTTTCTCAGATTTTTTCCTCTTTTTTCTCGCTTTGCAGGGGCTGCTTTGGATGATGTCTCGTCTTTTCCATCTCGTCCACGTATTTCGTCTGCTCCCGCTACTTCCGGAAAACGAAAACGTGCTGCTTCTGGTTCAGGGAAGTCGAAAAAAGAACCTGCAACTAAGACGCTGCGACGTTCGGCTCGTTCGCCTCTTCCCAGCTCAGCCTCGTCTGCTGATCAGGTTTCTTACCGCTCTTTATTTTTTTTTTCTTTCCTTGTTTACTATCTTCTCTTTAACATTTATTTCCTTTTCTTCTAGGCTCCTCGAGTTACCGTTTCTTCCGGCCCTTCCGAATCACCTACTCCCTCATCTACGGCCCTTGATCCTATTGATGAGAACCTGGCCATTACTTCCAGTATAACTCTTGTTTCTTCGGCCGATATGGGACCAGGATTGACTTCTCGAACACCTGAGGGTGGCAACACTGATTCGACTGTTCCCATTTCGACTACTTCTCTAGCAGTAGCCCTTCCCTCTTCTTCTATTGCCTCTATTCCTGACCCCTCTCCTGTTCATACTCGGCTGGGAGAATTAGCCGTTGGTAACGTTAATCCTCCTTCACCTTTCCCGGATAAGGATATTCTGGATGATTTCTTTTCCCTTTCATTTGTTTCCTCTTCATCAGAATTTCCTCGTTCTTTCAAAGCCTGCTTGGATAAGCTAGAATGCTTGATTTCTGAACAATCCGACGCCTTCTCCGTCCAAACCAAGCCTATTCTTTTGCTTCTCTCTTATATCAGGCAAGCTTTTCCTCAAGATCTTCTGGTCTCCGGTTTATCAAATATTGTTGATGCATTGTTCACATGTCTCTTACGGATAGACATGGAGCTTCCGAGCCTCTTGGCCTTTCGCAGAACACTTGAAGATGAGCATGCTTCTCTTACCCTTCACAGGACAGAATTTGACAAGCATGCTTCTGATTATCATTCTTATATGAGTCAATTATCGGCCAATGATGGCCTCAGATCCAATTATTTGAATCGTCTCTCCACCATCGACTCCGAAATCAGCCGACTTCAACATGAGGCACAAGGCGTGAAGAATGCCTTAGCCGAAGTTGACCAAGAATCGGCTCACTTGCAAGGACTTGTAAAGCAGCTTCACAAATCTGCTTAGGCTCCGAGGGATAAACTTGTTAGTCTCAAAGAGAAAACGGACTATCTTACTTTGAGGTTATCCTTCAGTGACAATGTCCTTGGCGTTTTTCGTGGTTTATGGTCAGACACTCAGAAGGCGCTTGATCAGATTCGTTCTGTCGCGGTCCAACTTCCTCCTGTGCCAAATACTTCGACAGTTTCCGATAACCTTTTCGTCAATCCTCCTTCAGGGGATAATCTAAGGAATTCTGGTAATATTTAATTTGTTCTTTTGGTCCTGATGATATACAATGATTATGTCTTCCTTTTCTTTTGATTTCTCTTCTTAGATGCTCAGTGTGATCCTTTCCAAGACACTACCGACAAGCTTTTCTCGTCCCAACCCGATGATCCTCTGGTTTCGGCCGAAGCTGAAGCTCGATCGTATCAGGAGTTCCAATCAGTACTGGATCCAACTTCTGTTCGTAATTCGGCCGCTCCCCTTACCAGTGATTTCGGCGAAGACATTGCTTATGATTTGAGTGGAGATTGAACTTTGTTGTTGTTGTTTTTTGAATGTAATGACATCCCCCTTATTGTACTTCTGGCTTTTATTTCGGCCGATTCACTTTGTATACTTAATCGGCCTATTATGAAATATTTGTCTTTTTGCAGATTTGTTTCGCCTGTTTCTTCCGTGTTCCCAGGGATATTTTCTGATACAATATTATCTTCTGCAGCTTTATTGGGATTCTTGAAACGTCTCGTCCGTAATCAATGCTTTTCTCTTTACGTTTCCATTTTTTGCTATAAATGACATCCCCTTCATTTCTCTCTATAAATACCAACTCTTATCCTCTTCTTGTCTCATAATCTCGCAAAATACCAATCATGAATATCTTGATGCTTTTAATTTCTTCTCCTCCCTGGCCTCCTTGGCCCGTTGGCTCTTTGGTTGATCCTTTACTTATAAGCCGAAAGCCCTCCTTATGTGCAGCGCGAGTTCAACTAATCCTTTTACCATTATCTTCATATAAATTGGGAACTTTCCACACTTTTCTCAACATGTATTCCGACGGTCATACTCGAGCTCTGCTCTATTTCCTCATATTGCTGTGACCTGTCGTAATCTTACTAATATCGGTCCCAAAGTCTTGGGCGGTCGAATAATAATTGCGCCTTTCTATGGGACCGAATTATCTTCTAAGCTCCGAAGGCCATACCCCTCGAACCTCGTCCCTATCTTCAATGCTGAGAAGGGGGTGTCCTTGCTGGAGCAGATAAAAATTTTCTTCTTCCTGGTCTGGGAGTTGGCTTTATTGGCACAACCATCTCTTCTCTCGCCGGCCAGAAGAATTTGGGCCTGGGAATGAATGTTGGACATCTACCACTTCAGATCCCACTGGCCTCCGCTTCTTCCTAGCCGTTTTAGCCCAGGACGTTTCCCTTGTATATTGTAATTTCGGGCTATCGACGCCGCTTTCGGCCGAAGTAGCACTCTTTTTGTACTTATTCGTTCATGCAATAAAATCTTTACTTTTTCGCATCACTTAATGTTTAATCCCATACTGATGGATAATATTTCTTCATGTATCTTGCATTTACTGGATTTGACATCTGCTCACCATTTTCGTCCACCAAAATGTATGCTCCATTCGGTAATTTGGTATGAACAATAAATGGTCCCTCCCAATTGGGACTCCACTTACCTTCTTCAACCTCAATAAATCGGTTAGTGGTTTCGACTTTCCAGCCGCATTTGCTAAGAATCGTCTCAGGAAACCGATCTTTCCAAGAAACTTCTGTAAACTCTTCTTATCATGTGGAGGTTTAGCTTCTTGAATAGCCCTGGTCTTGTTCGCATCAACTTCTATTCCTTTGTTATGTACCAGGAACCCGAGAAAATTTCCTGCCTGTACTCCGAAAGCACACTTGGCTGGATTCATCTTGACTCCGTGCAGCCTCATCCTTATGAACACCTTTCGCAAATCGTTCAAGTGGCTTTCGATATCTTTGGATCTGACCATGACGTCGTCGATATACACTTCAACACAATCCCCTATGAGGTCATGGAAAACATAGTTCATGGCTCTCTGGTATGTAGCTCCTGCATTCTTCAGTCCGAACGGCATCTCCACCCATTCGTATATCCCTATAGCACCAGGGCACCGAAATGCAGTCTTGTGAATATCTTCTTCGGCCATAAAAATTTGGTTGTATCCCGAATATCCATCCATGAAGGATAACATTCCCTGTTTTGCGGCCGAATCAATCAACAAGTCAACAATAGGCATCATATACTCATCTTTTGGAGTGGCTATATTAAGATTCCTGAAATCAATATAAACTCTCAATTTTCCATTCTTCTTTATTACAGGAACAATATTTGATAGCCATTCTATATATTTAGCTGGCCTAACAAACCCGGCCGCTAACAGTTTCTCTATTTCTTCTTTTATTTTAGGGACTATTTCGGGCGCTGCCCTCCTGGCCGGCTGTTTATACGGCCTGAACCCTTCTTTGATAGGTAATCTATGCTCCACAATCGATCGCTCCAATCCTGGCATCTCTGTATAGTCCCATGCGAAACAATCCTTGAATTCGATTAGGACCTCCTTGAATCGGCTTGTCATCTGCTGATCTAAATTTGCACTTAACGGGATCTCCCTCGGGTGCTCATCTGTACCAACATTGACCATTTTCAAGGGGTCTTGAGCTTTGAAATCCGGCGTTCGCTTTGGAATTGCCTCTATTAAGTCGCTCCATCCTGCTTTGTCGTCTGAAACTCCGAGTTCGGCCGATTCGAACTCAATCGCTTGATTTGGTTGTGCATCCATCATTTACTTTCTTTTTCGACTGGCCGCTCATCG
The DNA here is from genome assembly GCA_030278955.1 of Hygrophila difformis. Taxonomy (NCBI): domain Eukaryota; kingdom Viridiplantae; phylum Streptophyta; class Magnoliopsida; order Lamiales; family Acanthaceae; genus Hygrophila; species Hygrophila difformis. Next base: position 5,318 of record JAOANR010000198.1, read on the forward strand.
GCCTGATATCTGATCTCAAACCCCAAATCTGTCCAATCACACTCGACCACCTGCGGGTACCGATCCCCTACCACCGCTAGGAATGGTTGTATGGGTTCCTCGTATAACACCGCATCAATTCGGCCGGCTGAGCTGACTGGAAACGGAGGTTGATCACCATCTACTTCTTCCACTGTGCCATCCTTTTTCCAGAACCATACTTTCTGGTGAAGCGTTGATGGCAAACATCGGGATGTATGAATCCAGCATCGGCCTAGTAGGGCCGCATACGGGACTTCTGCATCTACCACAAAAAATATGGTCGGAATCGAGATCGTTCCGACCGTTACATCCACTAGAATACACCCTTCAGCCGCAGTCTGAGCTCCCACAAAACTCATTACCTTCATTCTCGTAGGGAGTAAATCTTCCTTCGAACGGCCTATCTTTGTCAATGTGGATAACGGCATGATATTAACAGTGGCTCCACCGTCGATAAACATTCTTCTGAGAGGTCTCCCATTGACCCAACCTCTAACGTATAAAGGCCTCACATGCTGAGACATTTTCGCTGTTGGAGGCAAAATCGTGCCTGGTTGAGCTTCTGGAATAAATGCTTTATATCCTTCTTCAAATGATTTCTCTATTTCGGCTTCCGGCTGAAATACCTCAAGTCTATCGAAACAAAAATCCACTATAGGTTCTTCATCACCATAGTATTCTCCTTCCTTCTGACAGAAAACCACAGCTGGTTCAGAATCCGACCAGTACTCCTCCTTTTCTTCGGTGGTTACCGTCACCATATTCGCACTAGATCCGAAGTCGAACTTAAACTGCCCAACAGGGAGTGAATCGTTATTCGGAATGATAGTTGTCTTTGGTTTCCATTCCCTGGTTCGGACTGGTCTAGGCTTCCATTCTTCTTTCGATTTCGGCTGCTCACTTTCAATTTTCGGCTGTATTACTTTCGGCCGAAATTCAGTTTTGTTCTTTAGCCGATCCTGTCCTTCTTTTGGCTTCCTCTCTTCTTTCGATTCGGACTTCAAACGAGCCGAAAATACCCTATTGAGTATTCTTCCTTCCGAAAACGAACAGTCATCTGGGAAGTCTTCTTCCATATGCATCATATCGTACTCCTCTTGCTCAGAAACAGCAGCTGCTTTAAGCCGTTGCATTCTTCATTTGAAAGTATGATATGATCCCTTTCCTTTCGGGACTTTTCTCTCCTCTGCGCTCCAGGTTGAATGGTCAGACCGGCGTTGGCCGAAATGCCTTCTTTCTGGAGAATTTTGGACCCATCGGCCTACCTGAGTATTTGATGGTGGCCTTCTGAGCTTCTTCATTTCGGGACTCACAGCTTCTTCAGGGACTGTGATCTGAATCACACTTTTTCCATTCTGCTTGTCAGCTGTTAACTTCATCTCTGAGTCCCATCCGTTAGTTATGATTTTTAACGTTGGCCTCTCGCTCTTATCTCCGATCTCGTTCTCCTGATGTCTCTCCGATTGCTTGATCCACTCTTTTACCTCATAATTCCCCAATCGGTCAGAAACATCTGTAACTTTCTCTTTTCCCTTCGGAGATCCTAATCTTTTCCATACTCCCGACTTCTGAGCCGATGGCCGATCCCCAAGCCGATCGTGCACAGAACTCTTGCTAGATGATGTTTGATCCCCCAATCGGTCATGCACAGATCTATTCTGGTCGGGCTGCACCATCACCATGTTGGCAACAGGGAACGGATTCTTATCAATCGCCATAAGCCTATCTGGGAACTTCAACTTCCCATCATCGACATGTTTCTGAATCAGCTTCCTAAAATGTCCACAAACCGCCGTGGAATGAGTAGCTGATCCATGGAATCTGCACCATCCGGCTTCCAACTGATCCTTGGTAGGTTGTGGATGGTTTCCTTTAAACTCTAGCAATCCGTTCTTCTGGCAATAATCAAATATTTCGTCCATTTGTGACAAGTCGAAAGAGTAAAACCTTTGAGATTCATCTCCTCCTTCTTTCTCCTTGCCTCTGGCTGGCCGAAGTGCTGGACAAGTCATAGGCTTTTTTATGATTAACTCTGCCCTTGCAACTTCGGCTAATGCGGGAACGTCATCCGTGTTGTACTCTTCCTGGACTTCACATCTATCCAGAGATTCAGCAAATGAGGCAGCTGACTGAATAGGTTGTGATCTTCCACTTTGACTTCGGCTTGATTTGAAAGCCGCTTGTTCTGCCAAATAAGTCTCCATCCTTATGGCTTCAGCCGTTAATTCGGCTACAGTCCTTGGTCTTGTTATCATCAATCTATCCTTGATAGCAAACTTCAAATTCTGCTTCAAGATTTGAATATATTCATGCTCAGGTAGCATTGTTTTCATCTGAGCCTTCAATGCATAAAACCTTTCAATGAATTCAGTAACCGATTCGGACGCCTTCTGCTTGGTTGACGTCAGATCAACTACCGAAACTTCAGGACTGGTATTATAGAATCGGTCATGGAATAACCGCTCCATTTCGGCCCAAGTATTGACCGATCCCGCTGGCAAATTAATGTACCACTCAAATGCTGGACCAGTCAATGACAAACTGAACAATATCAGCTTGTGAAAATCATTTTGCGCGATTCTGGTGCATTGAGCTGTAAATCGGCCAATATGCTCAATTGTAGAACGGCCGACTTCTCCAGAAAAAGTGTTAAAATCTGGAACCTTTACCCCTCTAGGCAGTGGATACTGCTCCTCAATGTAATCTGGATAAGGCTTCCGATACATCGGCCTATTCTCCTGGCCGATGAGATTCCCAAACTGTGTACGAATAATCTCAGCAATAAGCTCTCTGTCAACCAGTTGTGGTGGATTCTGCTGATGTGGTGCGTATTGTTGTTGAACCACTGGAGCAGGTGGTTGAACAGCTGGTTGAGGCGGTTGATTCTGTTGCTGATCGTACCTTTGCTGCGGAGGAACAAAAGGCCGAGCTCCGTGCCCTCCTGGCGGCCGAAAGGCCTGCTGTTGAAAATTATGAGGATTTTGCATCGCAGGTGGTGGATTTTGCGCCGCTGGAGCTTGCTGCGTTCCCATCGGATACATATTCCTCGCTATTTCGGCTCTGAACATAGCTGGCATCGCTGCCAGGATATTTCCTTCAATCTGGCGAACCGAATTAGTAACCGCCGCCTCCACCATAAATTGAACCTGATCTCGGAATCGCGGGGTTAAATCATCATTTGAAAACTCCTGATTGTGGAATTGTGATGGTCCGGGGAACCCTGGGGGGAATTCTCCGGCTTCTGGTGCACGTTCTTCCTGAATCGGCGGCAAATCAGTCCTCGCCGCCGTGTTTACTGCTGGAGTTGCTTGTTCGAATGCCATTTCGTGTCCCACTGGGCGTGCCACTGTTTGGCTTGGGTTGAGCCAATGACCTTTTTCTCCTCAAGGGAGGCTATCGGAAAAGGATCAAACCGATTACGGGTCCGAATTAACAATAATGCGCCCACAATTGACTGAGTCTTCTTTGAATTGACCAAAAACAACAAGATACAACGGAGAATCTACCTGTTGTTAAGAAACAACGGCGGAATTCACCAAATAGGGAACCAAACTACCAGTTGCTAAGGAGCAACGGTGGATTTGGAAGTTAGTAACCGCTAACAAACTAGGCTAGATTCTAAGGAAAGCTGTAAAGAAAGCTGTAAAGAAAGCAGTAAAGATAACAAGGAATTAAATTTGATAAAAGGAATTTGGGGGTTGGATTGATCTCCCTGATTTTGTGTGTGTCGACCCCTATTTATAGCCGGAGCTGGAGTAACCGCTCTCCGGCCAATCCGTTTGAGCCGAATTCTTTCTTTCTTCATTTCGGTTGTTTTGGTTTCGGCTGTTACCCTCCCATTTCGGCCGAAATCTCTATCAATCTCGGTTCCCTTCCTTCGACTTTTACTCTGGGCTATCGGCCTTACTGATCTTAAGCCCATCTTTCTCTGGAACTCTCTCTGCTGGCCTATATTTTTATGGCCCAATAACTCTTCACGGCCCATCATTTCGTATGGCCCCAACAAACTGTCAAGTCGCTGAAATATACGTAGGTTGTTATCGCTGAAAATATTGTCGTATGTCGCTGAAATACACTTAGTCCATCGCTGAAATACACAGAAGCCGCGCTGAACACATTATGTCTGTCGCTGAAATATTAACAAATCGCTGAAATGTATACAAATTGTCGCTGAAATATACTAAGTATATTTTGAAGTACAAATTGTCGCTGAAATGTACTAAGTATATTTTGAAGTAATATGACAAAATTACATTTTTACCCTTTAAGTTAATCTCAACCGTCGATTTACAAAGTGAATCAACGTTTATGGGAGACCGCAGTACATCAAGACAAATATCTTGATTGCTCCGTAACTTCACCCATATTTTTTTCTTACATAGCTGTGATAAAAATTTGAATCAAAGTTAAACAGTGAATAGTATCAAATAGTGCTATGTTGCATTTATAATAGGATGGAGGTACTATTATTATTAGGGCACGGTTTAGGTGCGGACTAAATTTGTCCACGCGGTGAAGATATCAAATCCCATCCGTTGAATTAAATCTAACGACTATAAATTAAAAAAGGATAAAATTGTAAAAAAAGAAGTGTAATGGTTACTTCACTTACCAAATTCGTTGAATATACTATATTATGTCGCTGAGATATGCATAACATGTCGCTGAGATATGCATAATATGTCGCTAAAATATACGATATCAAGTCGCTGAAAATACGCATTTGCATGTCGCTGAATTGTATATGCATTGTCGCTGAAATATACATGTCATGTCGCTGAATTGTACGGGCTCCGTCGCTGAGATGTGTTTCAAATGCGTAGAGCTATGTCGCTAAAATGTATGTTGCTAAATGAAAAAAATAATGTCGCTGAATTGCATATGCCGCGTCGCTGAATCAGGTTGGCTCCGTCGCTGAGTTGATTATGCCATGTTGCTGAATTGTATATCCTATGTTGCGATACAATAATGTCGCTGAATTGCATAGGCTGCGTCCCTGAATTGGATTGGCACCGTCGCTGAGTCGTGTATGCCATTTCGCTGAATTAAATATCTAACAAGTAAAGTTACGAAACTAACCCTACAAACAGTCTCAACCGTTGGATGATAAAAATTGATCAATGGTGGAAAAATACATCCGCAAGTCTGCACAACAAATTCATCCGCACCATAACATCGATCTTATTATTAAGATAAGAAACAAAAATGATGAAACAAATTAATGTTCTATAAGCAAATGGCTCGATTTGAGCCTTTGTGTATGCATAGTTATACTTTGACAAAGACAACCCTTCAATGCCCACCCGATTCTTGAGGGATTATTCTTAAACTCAATGAGTCATGGAGATACCAAAAAAATAAAATAAAATTAATGTTCTATAATTTAGTGTTATTATTATATTTCTAAAGGTATTATGGTAACTTGACTTAGTTGTCAACTCCTCAATTCACAATAATTTTTATTTTTCCTTTAAATCTTTTATAATTGTCTGATGTGAACTCTCATAATCTTCTTTGGTAAAAATTTTAGAATTTCATGCAAGCAAATTTTTTAGAGGAAAATAAAAATTAGAACAAGGCTTTTTATATATTTTTGGATGATCCTAAATTGTGCAAGGTAAAATCCAAAGGATTGGATCATATTCCAAGAACATGTGTGTATTAAGATTTATTTCTGCTGCTGGTTTATGCTTTAGACCATCCCTATCCATGATCCCAAATGGTAGACCTAACCTTCCACATCATCATTTATTTAAAAAAAAAAAAATCAATGGTGGTTGGGTTGGGAAGGTTGGCCATGGCCAACCTTGAGACCACTTGGTCTCTTTCATTTGACCAATGGGATTGAGACACTTGTCTCAATTTCATTGGTCAAGTGATTTTTTTTTTAATTCATATAATAAAATGATTATATCTTTTATATAAATAAATAAATATAATTTTAAAATATACCAAATTTTATGATTTTTCATTCTCTACAAATAGAGACCACTCTTGATATATTTTTATTTTTAGGTGAATACCAGGGTATCCCCAGACCACATTGGACCCAAGACTAATCCCTCGAGAATCTGCAAGGACAATTAAGGGCGCCTCTCCCAAAGCAGTTTTTTGCATACACATGGCTCGAACCCGAGACCTTGCTTAAGCGACTAGAGCCCCCATCCACTCAAGCCAACTGCTGTTGGTCTCTTGATATATTTTTATTAAATACACATAATATATTTAACCCATTTTAAAATTTATATAAAATAAAATAAATAAAAACACATATTAATATTTTAGATTTTTATACTTTAAAAATAAGATAAATATTTTATATTTTTGATACATTAATTTTTTATATTTCAACATAATTTAAAATTGTACAAATTAAAATAATCATATAGTATAGTATTGTGGTTGGATGGTTGGGTGGTTATTGATAAAGTATATAAAATTGTAGTGGTTGGGTTGGAGTGGATATTGATGAGTTGGATGGGAGAGAAATTAATTAAATAATGAGATGCTTGGATGGTTGGGTGGTTGGGATGGTTATGGATAGAGGTAGTCTTAGAGGTAGTCTTTCTTTATCCTTAAAAAACTTGTTACTTTTACTCTTCTTTCCCCTTCTATATTGCAGGAATAAAAGACATCTAATTGTTGGAGCCCACTATGGTATCTTCGAAACAAAATATGAAAACACGTTGTGACAAAATAAAATTTTATTCTCTGATCGAAGATTGAAATTGTCAGTAAAAATCCAAAGCGCTCAATCCTTTTTTTTTTTTTTTTTAATAACAATAAATACTTTTATATATATAAATGCAAAGGGTAATACTTTTTTTTTAAAAAAAAAATGCAAAGGGTAATATATAGTGACAGTTGAAGGATAAAGATGCGGCCGGCCATGCCATTTGCCATATTGCCATTACGCCGGCAAAAAACTGCAGAAATGGGGGCCTGTCTTTCCACAAGAATATATTATTATTATTATTATTATTATTATTATTATTAGGAATGTACTGAAAAGTATTTTAAACCACCCATTTTTTACATTTTGGTATCAAGAGTGATTATCGAATCGAGCTCGAGCATATATTAATAAAATTTAAAGCTCTAGCTTGAATTTTACTAGGTTAGATAATTTAAATTTTAATTAACAGTTTTGCTCATTATACTGTAAAATATAAGTTTGTTAATCTTGAAAGCTTAAAAAATGTCTAATATTTTTTTATTTTTATAAATTTCTTAAATTTAATAATTTTATCGAGGCTATTGAGTCGAGCTTTCATCACCTCTATTTACTACAAAACTTTTAAGTTTTTACCATTAGTAAATTATACTGTATATGACATATTATTATGTAATGCATGTACACCATATTCCAAATTTGTAATACACTTGTCAAATTGCCTATAAAAGTAGGCATGACAATTAATAATATGCATTATTAGAAAAATTCTGAATCATTCGCTAATGAAATTTGGTTACTAAAATTTTAATCATTTACAAATTTCAATTATAAATCAGTTACTAACTTCTTTTATGATGGAATTTTACTAAACTTTGTTCCATAGTTAAAATAAAAATTATTTTAATGATGGAATAATATTTTCCTCTCCTTGATCTCACCTTTGACACGTCACACACCTGCAATTTCCATATTTTACAGACTAGAGCATCTTACACAACTACATGCGTACATAATACATTCGTATATATTACAGACACATATACATTCTATTATATACGTATCTATTTAATCATCCTCCACAACCGTATAAATGGGCTTTTTCCTATTAAATATTTTAGTTGAATCGATGGTGACCATCGCACTTCCATTTTTTCAAATGCCTAAAGGCTAAATCGATGTCATATGATAGGCTTCCAATAAAATTTTTTGAGAAAGAGATTAGTTAGATGTGATATTTCATTTCAAAGTTGTGAATTATTCTTTTGCCCACTCATATATGTCACTTTTCTATTTTAACGCTCGAAATTTAATTTGGTCATTAATAAAATTGGCAATCGAAATTTATTAACTACTATGAAATATTCCACCCGTTTTAAAATAAATGTAACATAAAGAAATGACACGATATTTAATGCAAGGAACAAAAGTACTTTAGTCAGAGTTTTATACCTTTAAAATCATTCTATATATGGTAGTATAACATTTATTATGAAACACTCAACAAAAAAAGTGTTACATTTAAAAAGAAATGGAGGAGGAAGTATTTAGCAACCACATTGAATAGCTAAAAAAAACTTTTGTGAAACAATAGTGTCAGCAAATTATTTCAGAATAACTTCCTCTTCTTTCAAAAGCAACTCCTACCTACTTAAAATATAGTACTCCCTCCGTCCCAATATAAGTGGCCCCTTTCTTTTGGGCACGTGAATTTAGGTAGTGGGATTTAGTAGTTAAAGTGGTGTGAGTAAATTTGACTAATTCGTCCATCTAATTTATAATGGTTACATTTGACTTTTAACCATATTTATTATTTAATTTTGACTTAATGTTATCGTAACGATGTAGAAAGACAAAAATAGTCAAGTGTGATCTTGTTGGAATCGTCTAATCATATAGTTTTAGAATATATATTTTATATAATTTTTATTTATACCCATTTTGAGATATTAATGGTTAAACATATATAGGGACTTTTTGCAGAAAGTATAATTGTCATTATTGTGGAGTTTTTAATCATGTTTATGTTAATCTAATTTACTTAAAAGGGAAAGTGGCCACTTTTAATGGGACACCCCAAAAAGGAATAGTGACCATTTTTAATGGGACGGAGGGAGTACTACGTAATAAACACAACAAATAATTGAAAATAATTTTAGATGATTTATATATATTTTTATGTAGAAAATAGATGTTGATTTGACTTTACATAGATATATGAAGTGTGTATATATATCTATTATATATAAATGCGTTGCAAGATGCTACAGTACTGTTCTTTGCTACAGTAAAAGCCAGCTACAGTGTAACAGTAAAATTCCATACCCGACCCGGTTGCACCGTCTGGTAGCTTTCATCCTCAATCCTACCTCTCGTTCCACTTCTGCGGTGCCCATTTGATCATCGCCTTTACCAAGCAGCCAGAGGGAAATCGCCGCCGCCGGGCCGCATCCCCGGCCGTGCCATCTCTCGTGTCGTCGCCCACAAACGCTCAACCTCTTCTGCCTCGGATCCCCTCCATTTTCCCTGGCCCTCGGACTCCATCTCCTTGGGCATTTCCTCCATCTACCGCAAGCCCTCGTCGTCGCAATCTCCGATCCTTACAAGCGTTCTCCCTAATCCTCCAGCCTCCATCGTTGCACTGCACCCTACCATTGCTTTCCCCCATCAATTTACCTTGCACTCTAATTCCTCTTCACCCAACCCATCCTCGCTGCCGGTATTAGGGCTACAGTTTCATTCCGGTTTGGTCGTCGATGGAAAGCTCTGGATATGGGGAAAAGGGGACGGTGGCCGACTGGCCTTCGGAGATGATTCATCTTCGCCCAACCCATCCCCGTTGCCGGTATTAGGGCTACAGTTTCATTCCGATTTTGTCGTCGATGGCAAGCTCTGGATATGGGGAAAAGGGGACGGTGGCCGACTGGGCTTCGGAGATGAAAATCCAATCTTCCCACTCTGAACCCTAATTTTGAAACCAATCTCAGAATCATTGCTCTTGGTGGCCTCCAATTCGTCCTCCGGCTATGCGGTCAGTTCTGCTACTCCCATTTTTTGATATTTCTCAATTAGATGAAAATCCCAACTCTTCTGAACGATGCCCATCCAGTTTATTATGATAAAATGTATTTTTCGCACTCTTTCTACTGCAAGAGAAACGATTGTTATTTTCCCAAGAATCTGAGTAAATGCTTTGTTGTTTAGATCTCCCTCTAACACTCGATTCTTGAGTTCTGTTCATTTGTTGTGCTTCATTCCATTTTCTCTCCATTACTGAAATGTAGGCTTTCTTTGTTTGCTTTGCCAATTCTAGCTTCACTTCCACTGTTCCTGTTAAATATGTATTGATAGCGAAGCACAGGCTAACAATGTTTGTTTCTGTGATCCATGACTTCATTGTAATAGATATACACTATTATTTCTTCAATTAATACATTGTTCTTTAAATGTCTTATTACAATTTTCTATAATGTTTTTTCCTCACCGAGCTCCCGCAACGTAGCACAGTTTCATTAGGGCAGCCAAATGAAGCCAGGCTAGCATGGGTGAGACATGCTGTACTTATTCTTCTTTGACGATTAGAACTATTCATATTGAGATCAGTATATTTTAGAGTTAATTCTTTAACTAATCAGCCTTTTTTTTGTAGTTTTATTTCAATATATAATGCTTCTGCATATTATCTTTCAAAATACTCATTTTTTCTAGATCTTTTTTTTTTCTTCTGCCCACTGGTATTTATTCATTAAGCTCAATATTTGTCATGCCCAGGTTTTTGCGAGGCCGACCCAGCCAAAGGTGAACAAAATCTACAGGTCATCGCCCGCCTCGTCGTACGCAGGCTGTCGTCCGCCCCGGCATCCTCCTCTATTCGTCCCACAAGCTGTCGCTCGCCTCCTCGTACGCATTGCCAGCGTCTGACAGCGCCACTCGCGCCATTGCCTTCGGCGGTCGTTCCTCCGGCGGGTATCCAAGCGTAACAGGCTTCAAAGTTATCAAGTTTGAAATCTACTTGGAACACAGCTGCGGCTGCACGATTCAAAGTTCTCAAGTTTGAAATCTACTTGGAACACAACTGCGAGATGCAATGAAATAAACACAACAACTTTGAGGTGCAACTATTGGAAGAATAAAATTTATGTGCATTTTGTCATTCGATTGGGTCTAATGGATTCGGCGGTGGGAGAGACGTGGTGGTGGAGGAGCGGTATTCAAGTACACCCCTATTGAACCTTAGCAGCTCATGCCTCCCAATTCCCGTCTGGTATGTCAGGCTTTGGTTGTCACGATTGGGCGCCTCCCCATCGTTTCTATTTTTTGGATTCTTTGTGATTTGATCGTTTGTTTTCTTGTTTATTTTATCTTTGTATAGCAGGGTTATATAGCAGCTAAGAGGGTACATGGTTTGCACCTTTGTCTCTTCCGATTTGGAGAGTGGTGGATCTGTTGTTATGATATTTTCATTTGTTTTTTTGTCTGCAGAAATTGGTGTGAGCAGGGACAAGCAGCTCTTGAGAAATCCAGCATATGTTTGTTGAACTATGGTCCAACTGGCTCAATACAACTCTCATTGATTATGGCCTTTCAAATATAGGTTACAGAAGAGCAACTTGCGACAGTTTTCATTAATTGTGGACAGGTAAGCACTTGCCAATAATCAATCACATTAGTATTGGCATTTACATGTGGAGAATTGTGTCTGAGTAATTTAGTTTTCCTTCCATTCTGTTTGTAATGAAGGTTGTGGACTGCCCTGTTTGTGGTGACCCAGATTTCGTGCTTCGTTTTGCATTCATTAAGTTCACTGATGAGGGTATGCCAATAATCTTATTTGCTTCTGCATTTTAAGAAATGTCATTGGTCAAATGCATCACAATGTCTCATTCCTGATTTGCTGAAGGAGCAAATAATTCTTTGAGCTTGCCTGGAACTATGCTTGGGTATTATCAGTACTGCCATCTAAAACTGCAATTGCACCTATATATCCAACCTTCTAGCCGAGGGTGAGAAGTTTGCTACTTTGCAACACATGATTAAACTTTAAAGTTCTCTTTTAGAAATAATGCTAAATCGTCTTTGCAATGTTAGTCTGAGGATGAAAGGGAGATGTTAGCAAAGACCATTTATTGTACAAACATTGATAAGAAGGTACATTAAGATTCTCATTTCTTCTCTCCAACTGTCCATGAACAATTTTTTGGGTTTGTAAATTTTATGTTTGATCTGTTGTTTGTTTGTGCAGATAACTCAACCAGATGTCAAACTCTTCTTTCAGTCCTTCTTTGGAGAGGTTTGTAATTTGTTTCTCTTCTCGAGATAACTCTACATAATGTGAATTCTTGATTCTTAAAAAAAGATAATCATGCCTTGAATATCTCTGTTGGCTCAGGTTCGGCGGTTAAGGTTTGTTGGTGATTATCATCATTCAACTCGTATAGCTTTCGAGTTTGTATTGGTAGAGCACTTTTCTAAGCGATTCCGTTGGACATGTGTGCGCATATTTTTAACTTTTGTTTTATTCTTTATTTGCTATCATTGATCTGATCTAATTATCTAGAGCTTCGCATGTGTTATCAAGTTACTTTTTTAATACAAACTTCCCAAATAGAGGCTAGGTTTAGGAAAAATTTAACTAAAGCAAAATAATACTAGCTTTTAATGAAATAAATATTTGAGATAGTTTTACGTGTTGATGTTTGTATTAGAGTTTAGAGGTTAGATTTTGAAAAGCCAAATGCCACACTCTTCGAGTTTTAGTCTAATGTTTGGTAATAATCCTTCAAAGTTCCCTTTCTTGCTGAAAAATGTCACAAATATGCACTAAATAATCGCTATTAAAGGTGGATATGCGGTTTAAGTAGTTTGTATATTTCATCTTTATTGATTATTCACTAGGAAATTAATGGAACACTGAAAACATAGTCTGCTTCTGATCTCATGTTCCCATAATTCTTTGGTGTATCATGTTCTTCTGAATTATAACATCTCCATGTTTCATCTTGGAAGAGACAAAAAATGGAGGGTCAAAGTGATCAATCTATGGATTCATACTGGTATCAAAAATGAGAAGAAAGAAGTGTTTTAGGAATGGCTCTTACAATGTGGGATCTGTAATATTGCACTTGTACCATTTCCTTTTTATTAGGTCCGAAATAATTTCCTTGTATTAATCCATTCTCTAGGATTCAGCATTCATTGTTTTGTTTGTCAACTGTGAGAAACAATAAGTTCTTCTTGGCCTTTAGGTCTATCTGTGTTTTAATTTATGTTTTTGTTTATGATTCGGGATTTGACTAATAGATATGGAAACTTCGTTTTCAGTTCTCGATTATGTATTTTAGCTTCAAATATTAGTTCAATTCCATTGTTTGGTACTGTGGGAGAGGAATTGAATGGAGAATATTGTAGTGGTGCAGGCTCATTCACTAGTTGTTCTTAAGGAAGCTGCACATTCTGAACTTCTTCAAAGTAATTCAACTGTCAACAATGTGTATATTCTTTGAGCATAAATTTGTAATATATTATGGTTGTGAATGGATACATTGTTCAACATATTAAGAGCTCTACCGTTATTGCTCTACTGTAACAATTTATTTTAACAATTGCTTCGGCTCAGATCCGCGCGGCGTAGCGCGCGAGGAAGAGTTCTAGTATATATATATATATCATTGAACATTCGCCAGTTGTAAAGCTAAAGAAGCTTAGAAAAGTGAAATAATTATCCATATGATAAAATAATTAAAGGCAGAAGAGAGAATGCATGAACCCATAGTATATTTGCTCTTTCTGAGGTCACATTTATATGTCAACAAGAATTTTTCCTCTTTACGTTTTTTTTTTGGCCAACTCCATAGCATAATCAATCTTCCACACTCGAAAAAAGGGTTTTTTTTTTTTTTTTTTTTTTTTTTTTTTTTTTTTTTTCCCATCGGGCCTCCCCTGACAATGTAAAGTTTGTTCAGTAGTTGAAGGGTTGGCCCAAGTTTCACTTGGGCTTTAAATTTCATCGAATCATCTCTAAAAGTATAGTTCTATCATGCATGATTTTAAGATATATTGTAATTTACAAATTTAAACCCAATCATTATCCGCTCGAAATAAAAATTATTCAAGTAAAACCTAAATACACAAGCCACTTCATTTGAATCGGTGGTTATTTATTTATCTATAATATAAACTGGGAAACACAAGCTATTCATATACTACTAGGAGTGGATCAAGGTTTGGTGTATTGATTAAATTCTTTGTTTTCTAATTTAAGGACTGGGGTTTGATCTATATACTGCCCCCTATTCCCTCCCCTAATTTACTTTTTGTTAAAAAATGGTTGTTTAATTCCTGATTTATCAAAAAAATGCTACAAGAAAAAAGAGAGCGAAATGAAAGTGTTGAGGATCGAACCTCAATCTTAAACCATTGTGACCTCCATCAAAAGGGTCATTCTCATCTTCCGAATTCAATGATTTGAAAGATGGAGGTTAGTGATCTACTTTGTTTGTTTTTGTTTTTGTTTTTGTTTTTTTGTTTTTTTTGCTTTTTTGTTTTTTTCTTTTTTTCTTTTTTGGGGCATGGATCTCCCATTGCCAGACTAATCTCGCTTGAGTGTAAATTCAAGGATTAAAATGATTATCTCCCACGATGTCATTGCAGGAGATTGAACCATAACATATTTTACCAAAGCCAACCCCAATCACAACTGCAGTAACCATCGATTGGTAAATATGCAGTTTTGACACATTATATTTTGAAAATAATTAAAAAATTATAAAAATTCATGCAAATTACGTATGAATTTGAAAATTTGAAAATTTATTATATGGGAATTTAAAGAATACATATTATGATTAAATACTAATTCAATAAATAAAACATTAATTTTTTCAATGATGATCTAAGAGATATTGAATTGAAACAATAGGAAAGTGTGTATACAATGATAGATCAAAACCAAATAGTATATTACAAGAGAATCAAGCCTTAGAAAGATATGCCATAAATATAATATAATATAATAATATTATTTACTAATATCCTCCTATTACGGAGGACGGCGATAGGGACATGGATCAGCCTGACATCCCGTCTCTACAGCCGATTACTGATCAAGAATATGAAAGCCTACAGAAGTGCTATACACTGGAGGAAGTGGGACAGGCGGCGTCGCAAGGGAGCTCCTTCTCGGCCCCAGGCCCTGATGGACTCCCGAGCCTCTTTTATAACCAATATTGGGACGTGGTAGGGCAGTCGGTGTTTTCTTTTGTGCAACAGGCTGTGACTGAATTTATCATTCCGCCGGAAGTTACACGAGCTCATATTTGCCTCATTCCAAAAGTGTCGCCCCCGATGGAATTTAAACAATTTAGGCCAATCACGTTATGTAATGTGATTTACAAAATACTCACTAAAGTATTGGTGAATCGAATTAGGCCAATTCTGAAGGCCCATATCTCTCATCATCAGTCAGCTTTTCTTCCTGGCCGGGGAACGATTGATAATGCAGTGACTCTACAGGAGCTAGTAGGTCATTTATCAGGAAGGGCAGGCCGCATCCAAGGAGTGATCCTCAAAATAGATATCGAAAAAGCCTATGATAATGTGAATTGGGGGTTTTTGGAACAGTGCCTACTGGAGCTACATTTTCCTCCGCCTCTGGTGAGAATAATTATGGTATGTGTTACGTCACCTTCATTTTCAATCCTATGGAATGGCCAACAACTTGAGGAATTTCGGCCTAGCAAGGGGCTTCGACAAGGGGATCCCTTGTCGCCATACCTTTTCTTGATAGTTATGGAGAAACTTTCCATGCTTATCCAGCAACTTGTTCAACAAGGGAGTTGGAGGCCGATACAACTGACAAATGAGGGAATTGGCATATCGCACCTCCTTTTTGCCGATGACCTCATCTTATGCTCAATGATGGATAGAGAGAGCATTCAACAAATTGCTATAGCGTTGGACAAGTTTGGCAGCAAGTCTGGTCTGCGTCTAAATCCACAGAAATCTTCAGTGTTGATCCCTCCTTGTGTATCTATGGAGAATAGGAATTGGATTATCTCCACGCTGGGTATGGCCGCGGTAGAAAATTTGGGAACCTATTTAGGGTTTCCTATGATCATGGGGCGGCAGAGAAGATCTCATTTTGATTTCATCCTTGAAAAATGGACAAGAGACTTGAAGGTTGGGCTTCTAAGTTACTCAATAAGGCCGGGCGGATCACACTATGTCGGTCTGTACTAGCTGCAATTCCATCGTATTTTATGCAGCTGCATTGGTTTCCAGAGGCGACATGTGAAGCGATTGATAGAAGGATCAACCGGTTTATATGGAAGGACCGGAAAGGCAAAGGATTATTTCTAGTGAAATGGGATAGGGTGGCATCTCCTCGGCAATGTGGGGGGCTGGGGCTAAGACGTGCCCGACTGATGAACATCTCCCTTCTTGGGAAACTGATCTGGGGAGCCATGTATTCTCCAGCAAAGCCGTGGGTTCAATTGGTGCAGCAAGGCTTTGATTATGCGACTTTGAGTGTTGCTCAGGGAGGGACACGATCGAAGATGCTCCAGGTTTTGAAGAAGGTCATTCCTCATCTAAAGAATGGGTTCATTCTGAGGATTGGGAAAGGAGACTCTTCATTTTGGTTCTCCCCGTGGTGGAGGAAATAGCAGCTGGGGCCTCGGCTACCGTATGTAGACACACAGGACTTACATCTGCAAATCCGGGACGTGCTCAAGGATGGTGCGTGGGATTGGCATAGGCTATACTCTATCCTGCCAGTGGAATTGAAGAACGAGATTGAAAGCTCGCCACCTCCCATCCTACAGGAGGACTCCAGCGACATGTGGATATGGGAGGGAACGTCGACGGGCTTATACTCGGTGGGATCGGCGTACCAGCATCTTTGTAGGGCTACCCCATCGAATGGCTGGAAGTGGCTTTGGCAAGTATGTATTCCGGAAAAGGTCAGTATGTGTAACACCCCGGTTTTTGGTCACCCAGGTCGGGATGTCACCGCCACATCTCCCTAGTAAGACACGGTTTCTCCGAGCTTACTAAAGAGATGCAAGGCTAGGTATTGCAGGATTTAAAACATTTAAAGCATTCAAAATAGCCCATACAATATAATTCGAAATTAATAATAGCATAGCGCAGCGGAAATATTTAGTTTAGTACAGTATCGCAGCGGAAAATTTAAAAAGGGCCGACATGGCCAAAACACGGGTTAAACAGGCCCGTTCATAATATAGTCTAAGTACGAAATTTAAAAGCAAAATAACAATTCCCAAATCCCATGCATGATTCGTGCTCATACAGGCTCATTCCACATATTCTGTAAAGAAAGGAATAAAAATGGTTTTGGTCAGCAAAATTGCTGAGTAAGTTAACACATGCATGATCGTAGGGTTTAAAAGCCATAAATTTAATAATTTAACAAAAGCATGATAATAACATAATATTTAATTTCATCTAATCCATATCCAATAGCATAATTTATCTCAGGCTCTATTTAATAACACATATCACATGGTTCAAGATAATAGCCATAATTTAAATAAAGCATTTAAATAATTTAATTTGACAACAATATCATTTAATCTAGTTTAATTTAATTTAGAATCCCCATTACATTCCCGATTTGGTATTTCAAAGTTTCACGATAAAAATCGCGATGTCAACAAGTTTAGCCGGTAGCCCGGCGACCGCAGCCGTATCAGCCATACCCAGTACCACTCCGGAGCCTCGGGAAACCCATACGGATATTCACGAGAGTGTAGGCTCTATATTTCGCCGTTTTGGCAATATCACATTTCAAGTATAGCGCGCGGGGTCACCATCGTCCATTACGGCACGAAGTGAATCGTTAGGGGGCACCCTGCAGAGCACTCACCCCTAATTTTAATTTATCAAGTTTGTAAGGGGATTTAGTTTTTAAAATCTGCCTTCCATTGTATTAATTTAGAAACAATATCTCAATTCGTTCAACCCTAAAGGTTAATTCCATGTTTCAACAAGATTTCAAGATTTCGTTTCGGTAAATCACAGTTTACTCCAAAATTCGTCTAAAATCAGATTTAATTCCAAAAATTCCAAAATTTCATATCTGACTCGGAAACATCAAGATCTACAACTTTCGTGTTTTAACTTTTTCAATCCGAGATACCTAAGTAGGTCAAAATCGCCAATTTTCGCATAAGAAGAAATCTGTCCGAGTTTAACATGTCACAGTTTAAAGATTTCAGATTCTAACATATCAATTCAACTCCAAACTTAATGAAATTTGACAGGGATCATCTTAAGACATTTAGCTACAACTTTCATGTTTGGCCAAAGATCTAAAACAGCCTAGATCCTATGTCAAAAACGAGATCAAGATCATTCCTAAGTTCTGTCCAAGATTTCAAGATCTAGAATCAAACAGTTCGGTTTCAACGGGTTTTCACATACCACATCAACTCCACAAATTCTCAAATTTTTACAGTAGCTAGGTCTAAGTCTTAGGAACGTTTTTCGTGTTTTACGTTTTTCCGTTTGAGTTCATTTTAAGGGTCGGAAAAATTCACCAAATCTGTTGCGTCGGTAGAAAAACAAAAGTGGACAGATTTATGGTTCTTGTTGAATCTTTTAGGTTTCGAATGTTTTAAAATCTCCCAAAACCATGTAAGGTTAACTTACAGTGTCTATGAACGTCGGGAATGTCTAGTTCGGAGGCGTGGCTTCCAGATCACCGTTTCTCCTCTCCGTTCGTCGGGTTCTACGATCTAGATTCGATACGGGGTGTAGAAAGAAAAGAATCGAAGTTAGAATCCGTTTTCGGATAGAAACGTGAAAAGATTTATTGGACTAGAGCTTACCACAACGTTTGGAGACCTTGGATTTTCGTCCAAGCTGCTGCCTCCGTTTGGTGCTTTCCGTCGACTCCGAATTTAGGGTTTCGAACGTATAGGAGATTGTAGGGTTTTTGTAAACTTGTTTGGGGCTCCCAAGGGGCTTATTTATAGAATTCTTAATCCCTAGGGCGTCCACAACCGACCTAGAAGTCTGGAGTCGAGAGATGTTCAACCGAAAGTCGAAAAATCCGCGTTCGGGCGAGAGATTCACGCAACAAACGAATCTGTGAAGTGGCGCGGTCGTGGCGCGCTAAAGCCACTTCACCGCGCGGCCACCGCGCCGACTTCGCCTGGACTTCGGTCCGGGCGGGTCGTGCGATCCGTCGTGCTTTTCCGCCTCTCTTTCGGGTTTCTATCGCTCTATGCTCCCGAATTCCGATTTCCGGGGTATATTCGGGTTCATACTTTCTCTCTAATTTTATTCTCAGTCTAATTGGATGTTTTGGACTCGAATACTCGAGTTCATTAGTGTCGGGTTTTGATGTTCCATTTATCCATCCTTTTGTTTAATTAATTTCCGTTAATTCCTTTTTTAAGTAAAAATCTCATTTCTCATTTTCTTATCTTTATTTATTTCTTTTATTTGCTGGTTTTGTTTATTTATTTATAGTATTTATTTTATTTATTATTTATTTATTTAATTACTGTTTTATTTTATGTTGGAAAATTCTCGGGTATTACAGTCTACCCTCCTTAAGAATCAACTTCGTCCTCGAAGTTGTGTTTCGGCTTTTCTTGTAGGTCT
Organism: Hygrophila difformis; assembly: GCA_030278955.1. Classification (NCBI taxonomy): domain Eukaryota; kingdom Viridiplantae; phylum Streptophyta; class Magnoliopsida; order Lamiales; family Acanthaceae; genus Hygrophila; species Hygrophila difformis. Next base: position 24,642 of record JAOANR010000198.1, read on the forward strand.
TGTGTTTGTTTTATTATGTTGTGACTGAACTTAGAATTAAAACTTCTAAGCTGCCTACGTACCCGGTAAGGGATCAAGCCATAACGTAGTTCAAAAGTTTACAAAATTGCACGAAAAATTAGGGGGTATGACATCCTCTCCCCCTTAAGATTGCAGTTATGTCCCCATAACTGTGTCGGTATTGGTTTGGAACAATGTCGGGTATCGTTCCCTCATATCGGATTCCACTTCCCAAGTTGCCGTCTCACTTTCGTGGTTTGACCAAAGAACCTTGATCATCTTGATGGTTTTGTTCCTCGTTACTCGTTCCTTAGTATCGAGAATACGCACTGGGACTTCTTCGTAAGTCAAATCTTCATCGAGCTCAATTATCTCCGGTTGAAGTACATGCATCGGGTCCGGCACATATTTCTTTAGTTGCGAGACATGGAAGACATTATGAACTCTATCTAAGTGTGGCGGTAAAGCCAATCGGTAGGCTAGAGTTCCGACTCGTTCTAGAATTTCGTAAGGTCCTATGTATCGCGGACTTAACTTCCCTCGTTTGCCAAAGCGCATCACCCCCTTCATGGGTGATATCTTTAGCATGACCCTATCTCCCACTTGAAATTCTAGGTCTCGTCGTCTCACGTCGGCATAACTCTTTTGACGGTCTTGTGCGGCTTTCATCTTCCCTTGGATCACTTTGATTTGTTGAGCCATGTCTTCGATAAGTTGTGGTCCCACTACCACGGACTTATCGTTTTCTTCCCAGCTCAAAGGGCTTCGGCACTTTCGTCCATACAATGCCTCGAAAGGTGCCATGCCGATACTAGCATGGTAACTATTATTATAGGAAAACTCAATCAAGGGTAAATGAGATTCCCAATTTCCTTTGAATTCCAACACACATGCTCTCAGCATGTCTTCTAGTGTTTGGATTGTCCTTTCGGTTTGTCCATCCGTCATCGGGTGGAATGCGGTGCTCATTTTGATTTGAGTACCGAGAGCTTTTTGTAACTCCGTCCAGAAATGAGAGACAAATCTACTGTCTCTATCGGAAATGATATCATGTGGTACTCCATGGCGTCGTACCACATTATCAATGTAGGCTCAGGCCAATTGGTCCATAGTCCACGTGTCTTTCATTGGGATAAATATGGCTGTCTTCGTTAGCCTATCCACAATCACCCAAATCTTGTTCATGCCTTTAGGTGATCGGGGTAATCCCGAGACAAAGTCCATTGAGATGCTATCCCACTTCCAACTTGGAATCTCTAGTGGTTGCATCAATCCTAAGGGTTTATGTCGCACTGCCTTAACCTTTTGGCAGGTGAGACATCTCGCTACGAAATTTGCCACTTCCTTCTTCATTCCCGGCCACCAATAGATCTTGGAAAAAAGGATAAATAGGTCCTTTTTCTTTTCAAAAAATTCAAATCAGTCCTTTTTCTATTTTATTACCAAAACAGTCCTCTACAAATGCTAATTATGTTCAAATCAGTTCTTTTTTCACTAATTATATTCTAATTGCTGACGTGGCAAGGGTTTTAATTTAAACCTGACACGTGTGCATAATATTAGTCCTTTTTCTTTTATCTTTTGCCAATTCAGTCCTAAACTTTTATTTTGTTATATTTTGTCCTCTACCCCAATCACTCATTTTTATATTAATTGGCCTCAAACCTTTCAAATTATTTCATTTTAGGCCCAGAACCTTAAATTTTTTATTATTACTAATCCATTTATCAAATAAATGCACAACATACTTCCATAAATAAAATTAAACACCAAACCTCATATATTGGGTTCGACTGCTTTGTTATCGGGTCTTTCAAGTACCGGAATTTTACGGACTCTCTCTAATAACCACTCGACCGCAACCGATTGTTCATTGGTTTTGGTTTCCTTCAGTAACAATCAACAGAATCTTACTTTGCGTCCTACCTTAGGATGTAGCAATATTTGAGTAAATGATTTAACTTGAATTTTTGGAAGGTTATGGATACAGGAAGCCTTGGTTTTATTGAAAAATATTAATATTATTAAAAATATTAAAAAAATAGCCTGAATTTTATTGTCCACAAAGTATGATTGTGCTGATTGTTGCTAAAGGAAACCAGAACCAATGAACCATCATTACGGTCGGGTGGTTAGAGAGAGTCCGTAAAATTCGGAACTTCGAAGACCCGGTAACAAGGCGGTCAAACCCAATGTATGAGGTTTGGTATTTAATTTTATTTACGGAAGTATGTTGGGCATTTATTTGATAAATGTATTAGTAATAATAAAAAAATTAAGGTTCTGGGCCTAAAATGAAATAATTTGAAAGGTTTGAGGCCAATTAATATAAAAATGAGTGATTGGGGTAGAGGACTAAATAGAACAAAATAAATGTTTATGACTGAATTGGCAAAAGATAAAAGAAAAAGGACTAATATTATGCACACGTGTCAGGTTTAAATTAAAACCCTTGCCACGTCAGCAATTAGAATATAATTAGTGAAAAAAGGACTGATTTGAACATAATTAGCATTTGTAGAGGACTGTTTTGGTAATAAAATAGAAAAAGGACTGATTTGAATTTTTTGAAAAGAAAAAGGACTTATTTATCCTTTTTTCCAATAGATCTTCTTCAGATCCTTGTATAGCTTGTCACCTCCGGGATGCACGGAATATGGCGTGTTGTGCCCTTCCTCCATCAACCTTTGCTTCAACTCGGCACATTTAAGAGGCACACACCATCTACCTTTAAAACGGATGCTTCCATCCTCGTGGACAGCAAATCCTATTGCCTTTCCTTCGGCAATATACCCTTTTATCTTCTCGAGTTTCGGGTCGCCCGGTTGAGCGAGTCGAATCTCGTCTAATATTGGAGTTTCTACGACCATGGCATTGACCGCTTCTCTCACTGTGCCAGGATGCACAAGTTCTAACTCCAATCTTGCCAAATCCATGTACAATGCCGGCGGAATTACCAACGAGTTTGTCACGTGTTGGGTTTTCCGACTTAGGGCATCGGCTACCACATTCGCCTTCCCCTCGTGGTACGCTATCTCTAAATCGTAGTCTTTAATAAGTTCCAACCACCTTCGCTGTCTCAAATTCAACTCCTTCTGAGTGAATATATATTTCAAGCTCTTGTGGTCGGTGAACATTCGACACTTCCGCCCATAAAGATAATGTCTCCATATCCTTAGAGCGAAAACGACCGCTGCCAACTCCAGGTCATGTGTCGGATAATTTTCCTCGTGAGGTTTTAGTTGGCGTGATGCATAGGCTACGACTCTCGAGTCTTGCATCAAAACACAACCTAAACATTCCTTCGAAGCATCGCTATATACTTCGAAGTCACCATTCTCTGATGGTAATGTTAATACGGGTGTGGTTGTGAGTCGTTTCTTCAGCTCTTGAAACGATGTCTCACATGCTTCGGTCCACTCGTATTTTGCTCCTTTCTTAAGTAGCTGGGTCAAAGGACGTGCAATCCTTGAAAAGTCCTTCACAAATCGTCTATAATATCCGGCTAATCCAAGGAAACTCCTTATTTCCGTTGGACTTTTCGGAGTTGCCCATTCAGTTACGGCAGAGACTTTTGCCGGATCCACTGATACTCCATCAGCGGATACTATGTGTCCGAGAAATGCCACTTCTTTCAGCCAGAAGTCACATTTCGACAGCTTGCCGTATAGCTGATTTCTTCGCAAGATTTCCAACACTTGATGTAAGTTTTTCGCATGCTCCTCCTCGCTCTTCGAGTAGATCAGGATGTCGTCAATGAACACTGCGACACACTGGTCTAACAATTCTCGGAACACGTTGTTCATGAGATTCATGAACATGGCCGGAGCATTTGTTAACCCGAAGGATAACACTGTGAACTCGTAATGGCCATATCGCGTTCGAAATGCCGTCTTCGGAATGTCCTTCTCGGCGATCCTCAATTGATGATACCCAGATCGCAAATCGATCTTCGAGAATACTGAAGCTCCCTTCAGTTGATCAAACAGATCCTCTATTCTCGGAAGGGGGTATTTATTCTTAATGGTCACTTGGTTTAGTCCTCGGTAATCTATGCAAAGACGTAGTCCTCCGTCTTTCTTCTTGACAAACAAAACCGGTGCTCCCCAAGGAGACGTACTCGGTCTTATGTAACCTTTTCCCAATAGCTCCTCGAGTTGTTCCTTTAACTCCTTCATTTCCAGTGGTGCCATCCGGTACGGAGCTTTTGAGACAGGCTCTGTCCCCGGAATGAGATCTATCGTGAATTCAAGATCTCTCTCAGGTGGCATGCCCGGAACGTCTTCAGGGAACACGTCCGGGTACTCTCTTACCACTGGTATGCTATCAACCTTGTTCTCTTCCGCCTCAAGGTTGTGCACATAGCACGCATATAGTTCGTACCCCTTACGCATCAAGTTACTTAGTTTAAGTGCACTAACGATTTTGTTACTTTTCCTAGGGGGCTGAGAGTAAAAGATAACTCTCCTTCCCCTACTTTTTGACAAGGTGATCTTTTGCTTTTGGCATTCGATCACCGCTTTATACTGGGATAGCCAATCCATCCCCAGTATGATGTCAAAGTCTCTTAAGTTAAATTCTACCAAGTTCGCGAGGAATTCTACGTTCTTTATCACTATAGGAATTCCGTTATATCGTTTAGAGCAAGACACTACTTCTCCAGAAGGCAATTGAATTCCTAAGCTAATTCTCTCGCACTTAGGTAGATCTAACTCAGGCACTATCCTTGATGCAATAATTGAGCAACTAGCTCCGGAATCAAATAAAATTCTAAGGGGTGTATTCAAAACGTGAAATGTACCTGCCATCACTTCTCATTGCGCAGGCACGTCCGCTTGGTTCACCACGTTCAGCCTCCCCATAGGGCGTCCCTGATTGCCCTGCTGATTCGCATTCGGCGGCTGATTTTGTTGTTGGTTTTGATTCTGCGGGGGCGGAGGTCGTTGGTTCTGGTTCTGGTTTTGCGGCCTATTTTGAGGGGGTCTGTACCCTTGGTTATTCCCGTTTCGCCCGTTTTGGTTTTGAGGCTGTTCTTGCCCCGCGACCAAATCGTCCCTCTTCGTTATGTTCTCGAGCCTAGTTCGACATTCCCGTCGAACGTGACCCATTCGACCGCATCGGTAACAAGCGCCTTGTTGCGGGCATCCCCTCGCCAGATGTGGTCGTCCACATCGCGGGCAAGGCGGTACCGGATCTTCTTGATTGAACCTCCTCCCAGTGTTGTTTTGTTGGGGCCTATTCGACCCTCTGCGCTGCTCGTTCCTTCCAGTGTTGTTCTCGTTTCTTGAGTCTCGGCTTCTCTTGTCTTGAGGACCCCTGCTGGACTCCCCACTCACCCTTCTTTTCAGCTGCTGCACGCGTGCTACCGCTACAGCGCGATCGTATACGGCTTGCAAATCGGGGTAGTGTACCCCCGCGATCACTTCGCGCACAGACAGGTTCAGTCCCATCTCGAACTTCTGTGCCTTCTCCGCATCAGTAGGCACTAGCCTTGATGCGAACCTCACCAGCTCCTTGAAGCGGGTGTAGTATTCCTGCACCGTTTGGCTTCCTTGCTTCAACGACAGGAATTCTTCGTACATGGCAGCTTTGGTACTCAAGGGATAGAATCGATCCCTGAGTAGTTCCATCATCTCCATCCACGAGTAAGGCTCGTCATCTTCAGTTAGTTTGGCTTGCGTTGCTTGCCACCAGTCATCAGCTTCGCCTCCCAAGTAGTACGAAGCGACATGTACCCTTTCTCCTTCCGGACATTTGACCGCTCCCAGCAGCTTGTCAAAATTCCGGATCCATTCCTCCAGTTTAGCTGGATCCTCCTCACCAGCATAGTGGGGCGGCTGGTAGGGATTCACCATCGCCAGGTAGTTAGGGCGAGCCTGGGGCGGAGGTACCGCCGCAGCTTGACCCTGGTTGACTTGCGCGTTTCCGAGCGCAATCAACACTTCCTCTATCGTCCTAAGACGATCGCCCACATTGTTCGGTGCGGGGGCGTCCTGCGCACCTTGGGGTTGTTCCATCTCAGGTTGAATCGGTTCAGTGACGTTGGGTGGTGTTTCAGTAGGTATCTCAGTGGTGGTTTGGGGAGTGGTTTGAGTTCTTCCTCTTCCTCTGGGTGCCATTCTGGTACAAATAGGATAGTTTAGGACTGATGAATTTAGCATATAGTCTAAGCAATTTCTATGAATGTATATGTGTGCAGTAATTTAGCACGTGGTGCTTTGTTCGGATTAAGAAGCATCGTATGCTTCGGGGTTTTATTTTATTTTGTTTTGTTTGTTTTGATTTAAAAAAATAAATCGGGCATTTTATTTCCTCAAAAGAAATTTTAGTACAAAAGTAGAAATATTTTCCTAGCAAAATAATATCTAACAATAGAATCTCTAGTGTCTCATGACGTCCTCCGGTGGGGTAGCAGGATCTTCCTCCGGATCTTCCTCCTCCGAACTCGGCGGTAGTAGGTCGTCAAAGATAGTGTTTAAATCTTGCCCGTGGGCATCGATGTATTCCTTTAGTATTAAGTTTTGTGTAGTGAGGGTTTGAACTTGGCGCTCGAGTTGGTTTATGCGGTGATGATCCGCCTCTCTCAAGTTGCCCATGTGATGTAAATTGGCCTCCAACTGAGCCATACGGTACTTCATTTGCTCTAGGGTTTGGTGGGAATCGAGATGAACGCTCATCATCCTGACCATCAACTGCATCATGTCTTGACTAGCCATCTAGCGCAAGCAAGAGATCTAAGTTAATATTCGCCAAGATTCTAAGTTCGAGTTTCCAAGATTCTAAGTTCAAGTTTCGCCAAGATGCTAAGTTCAAGTTTCGCCAAGATTCTAAGTTCAAGTTTCGCCAAGATTCTAAGTTCAAGTTTCGCCAAGATTCTAAGTTCAAGTTTCCAAGATGCTAAGTTCATAGCAGAGATGCGACATGCATATGCAAATGATAATTCCCCCCAATAATAATTTAATACACCATATATTTTTCCATGGGTTTTAAAATAAAGAATAAAAATTCTTCCATGGAAATAATACTTTAAAATTTAAAATAATAGTCAAAATACTAATAATAGTTAAAAATAGTAATGGTTTAAAAATAATAGTTTAAAAATAGCCGGGCTCTGATACCAACTTGTAACACCCCGGTTTTTGGTCACCCAGGTCGGGATGTCACCGCCACATCTCCCTAGTAAGACACGGTTTCTCCGAGCTTACTAAAGAGATGCAAGGCTAGGTATTGCAGGATTTAAAACATTTAAAGCATTCAAAATAGCCCATACAATATAATTCGAAATTAATAATAGCATAGCGCAGCGGAAATATTTAGTTTAGTACAGTATCGCAGCGGAAAATTTAAAAAGGGCCGACATGGCCAAAACACGGGTTAAACAGGCCCGTTCATAATATAGTCTAAGTACGAAATTTAAAAGCAAAATAACAATTCCCAAATCCCATGCATGATTCGTGCTCATACAGGCTCATTCCACATATTCTGTAAAGAAAGGAATAAAAATGGTTTTGGTCAGCAAAATTGCTGAGTAAGTTAACACATGCATGATCGTAGGGTTTAAAAGCCATAAATTTAATAATTTAACAAAAGCATGATAATAACATAATATTTAATTTCATCTAATCCATATCCAATAGCATAATTTATCTCAGGCTCTATTTAATAACACATATCACATGGTTCAAGATAATAGCCATAATTTAAATAAAGCATTTAAATAATTTAATTTGACAACAATATCATTTAATCTAGTTTAATTTAATTTAGAATCCCCATTACATTCCCGATTTGGTATTTCAAAGTTTCACGATAAAAATCGCGATGTCAACAAGTTTAGCCGGTAGCCCGGCGGCCGCAGCCGTATCAGCCATACCCAGTACCACTCCGGAGCCTCGGGAAACCCATACGGATATTCACGAGAGTGTAGGCTCTATATTTCGCCGTTTTGGCAATATCACATTTCAAGTATAGCGCGCGGGGTCACCATCGTCCATTACGGCACGAAGTGAATCGTTAGGGGGCACCCTGCAGAGCACTCACCCCTAATTTTAATTTATCAAGTTTGTAAGGGGATTTAGTTTTTAAAATCTGCCTTCCATTGTATTAATTTAGAAACAATATCTCAATTCGTTCAACCCTAAAGGTTAATTCCATGTTTCAACAAGATTTCAAGATTTCGTTTCGGTAAATCACAGTTTACTCCAAAATTCGTCTAAAATCAGATTTAATTCCAAAAATTCCAAAATTTCATATCTGACTCGGAAACATCAAGATCTACAACTTTCGTGTTTTTAACTTTTTCAATCCGAGATACCTAAGTAGGTCAAAATCGCCAATTTTCGCATAAGAAGAAATCTGTCCGAGTTTAACATGTCACAGTTTAAAGATTTCAGATTCTAACATATCAATTCAACTCCAAACTTAATGAAATTTGACAGGGATCATCTTAAGACATTTAGCTACAACTTTCATGTTTGGCCAAAGATCTAAAACAGCCTAGATCCTATGTCAAAAACGAGATCAAGATCATTCCTAAGTTCTGTCCAAGATTTCAAGATCTAGAATCAAACAGTTCGGTTTCAACGGGTTTTCACATACCAAATCAACTCTAAAAATTCTCAAATTTTTACAGTAGCTAGGTCTAAGTCTTAGGAACGTTTTTCGTGTTTTACGTTTTTCCGTTTGAGTTCATTTTAAGGGTCGGAAAAATTCACCAAATCTGTTGCGTCGGTAGAAAAACAAAAGTGGACAGATTTATGGTTCTTGTTGAATCTTTTAGGTTTCGAATGTTTTAAAATCTCCCAAAACCATGTAAGGTTAACTTACAGTGTCTATGAACGTCGGGAATGTCTAGTTCGGAGGCGTGGCTTCCAGATCACCGTTTCTCCTCTCCGTTCGTCGGGTTCTACGATCTAGATTCGATACGGGGTGTAGAAAGAAAAGAATCGAAGTTAGAATCCGTTTTCGGATAGAAACGTGAAAAGATTTATTGGACTAGAGCTTACCACAACGTTTGGAGACCTTGGATTTTCGTCCAAGCTGCTGCCTCCGTTTGGTGCTTTCCGTCGACTCCGAATTTAGGGTTTCGAACGTATAGGAGATTGTAGGGTTTTTGTAAACTTGTTTGGGGCTCCCAAGGGGCTTATTTATAGAATTCTTAATCCCTAGGGCGTCCACAACCGACCTAGAAGTCTGGAGTCGAGAGATGTTCAACCGAAAGTCGAAAAATCCGCGTTCGGGCGAGAGATTCACGCAACAAACGAATCTGTGAAGTGGCGCGGTCGTGGCGCGCTAAAGCCACTTCACCGCGCGGCCACCGCGCCGACTTCGCCTGGACTTCGGTCCGGGCGGGTCGTGCGATCCGTCGTGCTTTTCCGCCTCTCTTTCGGGTTTCTATCGCTCTATGCTCCCGAATTCCGATTTCCGGGGTATATTCGGGTTCATACTTTCTCTCTAATTTTATTCTCAGTCTAATTGGATGTTTTGGACTCGAATACTCGAGTTCATTAGTGTCGGGTTTTGGTGTTCCATTTATCCATCCTTTTGTTTAATTAATTTCCTTTAATTCATTTTTTAAGTAAAAATCTCATTTCTCATTTTCTTATCTTTATTTATTTCTTTTATTTGCTGGTTTTGTTTATTTATTTATAGTATTTATTTTATTTATTATTTATTTATTTAATTACTGTTTTATTTTATGTTGGAAAATTCTCGGGTATTACAGTCTACCCTCCTTAAGAATCAACTTCGTCCTCGAAGTTGTGTTTCGGCTTTTCTCGTAGGTCTTGTGTTTGTTTTATTATGTTGTGACTGAACTTAGAATTAAAACTTCTAAGCTGCCTACGTACCCGGTAAGGGATCAAGCCATAACGTAGTTCAAAAGTTTACAAAATTGCACGAAAAATTAGGGGGTATGACATCCTCTCCCCCTTAAGATTGCAGTTATGTCCCCATAACTGTGTCGGTATCGGTTTGGAACAATGTCGGGTATCGTTCCCTCATATCGGATTCCACTTCCCAAGTTGCCGTCTCACTTTCGTGGTTTGACCAAAGAACCTTGATCATCTTGATGGTTTTGTTCCTCGTTACTCGTTCCTTAGTATCGAGAATACGCACTGGGACTTCTTCGTAAGTCAAATCTTCATCGAGCTCAATTATCTCCGGTTGAAGTACATGCATCGGGTCCGGCACATATTTCTTTAGTTGCGAGACATGGAAGACATTATGAACTCTATCTAAGTGTGGCGGTAAAGCCAATCGGTAGGCTAGAGTTCCGACTCGTTCTAGAATTTCGTAAGGTCCTATGTATCGCGGACTTAACTTCCCTCGTTTGCCAAAGCGCATCACCCCCTTCATGGGTGATATCTTTAGCATGACCCTATCTCCCACTTGAAATTCTAGGTCTCGTCGTCTCACGTCGGCATAACTCTTTTGACGGTCTTGTGCGGCTTTCATCTTCCCTTGGATCACTTTGATTTGTTGAGCCATGTCTTCGATAAGTTGTGGTCCCACTACCACAGACTTATCGTTTTCTTCCCAGCTCAAAGGGCTTCGGCACTTTCGTCCATACAATGCCTCGAAAGGTGCCATGCCGATACTAGCATGGTAACTATTATTATAGGAAAACTCAATCAAGGGTAAATGAGATTCCCAATTTCCTTTGAATTCCAACACACATGCTCTCAGCATGTCTTCTAGTGTTTGGATTGTCCTTTCGGTTTGTCCATCCGTCATCGGGTGGAATGCGGTGCTCATTTTGATTTGAGTACCGAGAGCTTTTTGTAACTCCGTCCAGAAATGAGAGACAAATCTACTGTCTCTATCGGAAATGATATCATGTGGTACTCCATGGCGTCGTACCACATTATCAATGTAGGCTCGGGCCAATTGGTCCATAGTCCACGTGTCTTTCATTGGGATAAATATGGCTGTCTTCGTTAGCCTATCCACAATCACCCAAATCTTGTTCATGCCTTTAGGTGATCGGGGTAATCCCGAGACAAAGTCCATTGAGATGCTATCCCACTTCCAACTTGGAATCTCTAGTGGTTGCATCAATCCTAAGGGTTTATGTCGCACTGCCTTAACCTTTTGGCAGGTGAGACATCTCGCTACGAAATTTGCCACTTCCTTCTTCATTCCCGGCCACCAATAGATCTTCTTCAGATCCTTGTATAGCTTGTCACCTCCGGGATGCACGGAATATGGCGTGTTGTGCCCTTCCTCCATCAACCTTTGCTTCAACTCGGCACATTTAAGAGGCACACACCATCTACCTTTAAAACGGATGCTTCCATCCTCGTGGACAGCAAATCCTATTGCCTTTCCTTCGGCAATATACCCTTTTATCTTCTCGAGTTTCGGGTCGCCCGGTTGAGCGAGTCGAATCTCGTCTAATATTGGAGTTTTACGACCATGGCATTGACCGTTTCTCTCACTGTGCCATGATGCACAAGTTCTAACTCCAATCTTGCCAAATCCATGTACAATGCCGGCGGAATTACCAACGAGTTTGTCACGTGTTGGGTTTTCCGACTTAGGGATCGGCTACCACATTCGCCTTCCCCTCGTGGTACGCTATCTCTAAATCGTAGTCTTTAATAAGTTCCAACCACCTTCGCTGTCTCAAATTCAACTCCTTCTGAGTGAATATATATTTCAAGCTCTTGTGGTCGGTGAACATTCGACACTTCCGCCATAAAGATGTCTCCATATCCTTAGAGCGAAAACGACCGCTGCCAACTCCAGGTCATGTGTCGGATAATTTTCCTCGTGAGGTTTTAGTTGGCGTGATGCATAGGCTACGACTCTCGAGTCTTGCATCAAAACACAACCTAAACCTTCCTTCGAAGCATCGCTATATACTTCGAAGTCACCATTCTCTGATGGTAATGTTAATACGGGTGTGGTTGTGAGTCGTTTCTTCAGCTCTTGAAACGATGTCTCACATGCTTCGGTCCACTCGTATTTTGCTCCTTTCTTAAGTAGCTGGGTCAAAGGACGTGCAATCCTTGAAAAGTCCTTCACAAATCGTCTATAATATCCGGCTAATCCAAGGAAACTCCTTATTTCCGTTGGACTTTTCGGAGTTGCCCATTCAGTTACGGCAGAGACTTTTGCCGGATCCACTGATACTCCATCAGCGGATACTATGTGTCCGAGAAATGCCACTTCTTTCAGCCAGAAGTCACATTTCGACAGCTTGCCGTATAGCTGATTTCTTCGCAAGATTTCCAACACTTGATGTAAGTGTTTCGCATGCTCCTCCTCGCTCTTCGAGTAGATCAGGATGTCGTCAATGAACACTGCGACACACTGGTCTAACAATTCTCGGAACACGTTGTTCATGAGATTCATGAACATGGCCGGAGCATTTGTTAACCCGAAGGATAACACTGTGAACTCGTAATGGCCATATCGCGTTCGAAATGCCGTCTTCGGAATGTCCTTCTCGGCGATCCTCAATTGATGATACCCAGATCGCAAATCGATCTTCGAGAATACTGAAGCTCCCTTCAGTTGATCAAACAGATCCTCTATTCTCGGAAGGGGGTATTTATTCTTAATGGTCACTTGGTTTAGTCCTCGGTAATCTATGCAAAGACGTAGTCCTCCGTCTTTCTTCTTGACAAACAAAACCGGTGCTCCCCAAGGAGACGTACTCGGTCTTATGTAACCTTTTCCCAATAGCTCCTCGAGTTGTTCCTTTAACTCCTTCATTTCCAGTGGTGCCATCCGGTACGGAGCTTTTGAGACAGGCTCTGTCCCCGGAATGAGATCTATCGTGAATTCAAGATCTCTCTCAGGTGGCATGCCCGGAACGTCTTCAGGGAACACGTCCGGGTACTCTCTTACCACTGGTATGCTATCAACCTTGTTCTCTTCCGCCTCAAGGTTGTGCACATAGCACGCATATAGTTCGTACCCCTTACGCATCAAGTTACTTAGTTTAAGTGCACTAACGATTTTGTTACTTTTCCTAGGGGGCTGAGAGTAAAAGATAACTCTCCTTCCCCTACTTTTTGACAAGGTGATCTTTTGCTTTTGGCATTCGATCACCGCTTTATACTGGGATAGCCAATCCATCCCCAGTATGATGTCAAAGTCTCTTAAGTTAAATTCTACCAAGTTCGCGAGGAATTCTACGTTCTTTATCACTATAGGAATTCCGTTATATCGTTTAGAGCAAGACACTACTTCTCCAGAAGGCAATTGAATTCCTAAGCTAATTCTCTCGCACTTAGGTAGATCTAACTCAGGCACTATCCTTGATGCAATAATTGAGCAACTAGCTCCGGAATCAAATAAAATTCTAAGGGGTGTATTCAAAACGTGAAATGTACCTGCCATCACTTCTCCTTGCGCAGGCACGTCCGCTTGGTTCACCACGTTCAGCCTCCCCATAGGGCGTCCCTGATTGCCCTGCTGATTCGCATTCGGCGGCTGATTTTGTTGTTGGTTTTGATTCTGCGGGGGCGGAGGTCGTTGGTTCTGGTTCTGGTTTTGCGGCCTATTTTGAGGGGGTCTGTACCCTTGGTTATTCCCGTTTCGCCCGTTTTGGTTTTGAGGCTGTTCTTGCCCCGCGACCAAATCGTCCCTCTTCGTTATGTTCTCGAGCCTAGTTCGACATTCCCGTCGAACGTGACCCATTCGACCGCATCGGTAACAAGCGCCTTGTTGCGGGCATCCCCTCGCCAGATGTGGTCGTCCACATCGCGGGCAAGGCGGTACCGGATCTTCTTGATTGAACCTCCTCCCAGTGTTGTTTTGTTGGGGCCTATTCGACCCTCTGCGCTGCTCGTTCCTTCCAGTGTTGTTCTCGTTTCTTGAGTCTCGGCTTCTCTTGTCTTGAGGACCCCTGCTGGACTCCCCACTCACCCTTCTTTTCAGCTGCTGCACGCGTGCTACCGCTACAGCGCGATCGTATACGGCTTGCAAATCGGGGTAGTGTACCCCCGCGATCACTTCGCGCACAGACAGGTTCAGTCCCATCTCGAACTTCTGTGCCTTCTCCGCATCAGTAGGCACTAGCCTTGGTGCGAACCTCACCAGCTCCTTGAAGCGGGTGTAGTATTCCTGCACCGTTTGGCTTCCTTGCTTCAACGACAGGAATTCTTCGTACATGGCAGCTTTGGTACTCAAGGGATAGAATCGATCCCTGAGTAGTTCCATCATCTCCATCCACGAGTAAGGCTCGTCATCTTCAGTTAGTTTGGCTTGCGTTGCTTGCCACCAGTCATCAGCTTCGCCTCCCAAGTAGTACGAAGCGACATGTACCCTTTCTCCTTCCGGACATTTGACCGCTCCCAGCAGCTTGTCAAAATTCCGGATCCATTCCTCCAGTTTAGCTGGATCCTCCTCACCAGCATAGTGGGGCGGCTGGTAGGGATTCACCATCGCCAGGTAGTTAGGGCGAGCCTGGGGCGGAGGTACCGCCGCAGCTTGACCCTGGTTGACTTGCGCGTTTCCGAGCGCAATCAACACTTCCTCTATCGTCCTAAGACGATCGCCCACATTGTTCGGTGCGGGGGCGTCCTGCGCACCTTGGGGTTGTTCCATCTCAGGTTGAATCGGTTCAGTGACGTTGGGTGGTGTTTCAGTAGGTATCTCAGTGGTGGTTTGGGGAGTGGTTTGAGTTCTTCCTCTTCCTCTGGGTGCCATTCTGGTACAAATAGGATAGTTTAGGACTGATGAATTTAGCATATAGTCTAAGCAATTTCTATGAATGTATATGTGTGCAGTAATTTAGCACGTGGTGCTTTGTTCGGATTAAGAAGCATCGTATGCTTCGGGGTTTTATTTTATTTTGTTTTGTTTGTTTTGATTTAAAAAAATAAATCGGGCATTTTATTTCCTCAAAAGAAATTTTAGTACAAAAGTAGAAATATTTTCCTAGCAAAATAATATCTAACAATAGAATCTCTAGTGTCTCATGACGTCCTCCGGTGGGGTAGCAGGATCTTCCTCCGGATCTTCCTCCTCCGAACTCGGCGGTAGTAGGTCGTCAAAGATAGTGTTTAAATCTTGCCCGTGGGCATCGATGTATTCCTTTAGTATTAAGTTTTGTGTAGTGAGGGTTTGAACTTGGCGCTCGAGTTGGTTTATGCGGTGATGATCCGCCTCTCTCAAGTTGCCCATGTGATGTAAATTGGCCTCCAACTGAGCCATACGGTACTTCATTTGCTCTAGGGTTTGGTGGGAATCGAGATGAACGCTCATCATCCTGACCATCAACTGCATCATGTCTTGACTAGCCATCTAGCGCAAGCAAGAGATCTAAGTTAATATTCGCCAAGATTCTAAGTTCGAGTTTCCAAGATTCTAAGTTCAAGTTTCGCCAAGATGCTAAGTTCAAGTTTCGCCAAGATTCTAAGTTCAAGTTTCGCCAAGATTCTAAGTTCAAGTTTCGCCAAGATTCTAAGTTCAAGTTTCCAAGATGCTAAGTTCATAACAGAGATGCGACATGCATATGCAAATGATAATTCCCCCCAATAATAATTTAATACACCATATATTTTTCCATGGGTTTTAAAATAAAGAATAAAAATTCTTCCATGGAAATAATACTTTAAAATTTAAAATAATAGTCAAAATACTAATAATAGTTAAAAATAGTAATGGTTTAAAAATAATAGTTTAAAAATAGCCGGGCTCTGATACCAACTTGTAACACCCCGGTTTTTAGTCACCCAGGTCGGGATGTCACCGCCACATCTCCCTAGTAAGACACGGTTTCTCCGAGCTTACTAAAGAGATGCAAGGCTAGGTATTGCAGGATTTAAAACATTTAAAGCATTCAAAATAGCCCATACAATATAATTCGAAATTAATAATAGCATAGCGCAGCGGAAATATTTAGTTTAGTACAGTATCGCAGCGGAAAATTTAAAAAGGGCCGACATGGCCAAAACACGGGTTAAACAGGCCCGTTCATAATATAGTCTAAGTACGAAATTTAAAAGCAAAATAACAATTCCCAAATCCCATGCATGATTCGTGCTCATACAGGCTCATTCCACATATTCTGTAAAGAAAGGAATAAAAATGGTTTTGGTCAGCAAAATTGCTGAGTAAGTTAACACATGCATGATCGTAGGGTTTAAAAGCCATAAATTTAATAATTTAACAAAAGCATGATAATAACATAATATTTAATTTCATCTAATCCATATCCAATAGCATAATTTATCTCAGGCTCTATTTAATAACACATATCACATGGTTCAAGATAATAGCCATAATTTAAATAAAGCATTTAAATAATTTAATTTGACAACAATATCATTTAATCTAGTTTAATTTAATTTAGAATCCCCATTACATTCCCGATTTGGTATTTCAAAGTTTCACGATAAAAATCGCGATGTCAACAAGTTTAGCCGGTAGCCCGGCGGCCGCAGCCGTATCAGCCATACCCAGTACCACTCCGGAGCCTCGGGAAACCCATACGGATATTCACGAGAGTGTAGGCTCTATATTTCGCCGTTTTGGCAATATCACATTTCAAGTATAGCGCGCGGGGTCACCATCGTCCATTACGGCACGAAGTGAATCGTTAGGGGGCACCCTGCAGAGCACTCACCCCTAATTTTAATTTATCAAGTTTGTAAGGGGATTTAGTTTTTAAAATCTGCCTTCCATTGTATTAATTTAGAAACAATATCTCAATTCGTTCAACCCTAAAGGTTAATTCCATGTTTCAACAAGATTTCAAGATTTCGTTTCGGTAAATCACAGTTTACTCCAAAATTCGTCTAAAATCAGATTTAATTCCAAAAATTCCAAAATTTCATATCTGACTCGGAAACATCAAGATCTACAACTTTCGTGTTTTTAACTTTTTCAATCCGAGATACCTAAGTAGGTCAAAATCGCCAATTTTCGCATAAGAAGAAATCTGTCCGAGTTTAACATGTCACAGTTTAAAGATTTCAGATTCTAACATATCAATTCAACTCCAAACTTAATGAAATTTGACAGGGATCATCTTAAGACATTTAGCTACAACTTTCATGTTTGGCCAAAAGATCTAAAACAGCCTAGATCCTATGTCAAAAACGAGATCAAGATCATTCCTAAGTTCTGTCCAAGATTTCAAGATCTAGAATCAAACAGTTCGGTTTCAACGGGTTTTCACATACCAAATCAACTCCAAAAATTCTCAAATTTTTACAGTAGCTAGGTCTAAGTCTTAGGAACGTTTTTCGTGTTTTACGTTTTTCCGTTTGAGTTCATTTTAAGGGTCGGAAAAATTCACCAAATCTGTTGCGTCGGTAGAAAAACAAAAGTGGACAGATTTATGGTTCTTGTTGAATCTTTTAGGTTTCGAATGTTTTAAAATCTCCCAAAACCATGTAAGGTTAACTTACAGTGTCTATGAACGTCGGGAATGTCTAGTTCGGAGGCGTGGCTTCCAGATCACCGTTTCTCCTCTCCGTTCGTCGGGTTCTACGATCTAGATTCGATACGGGGTGTAGAAAGAAAAGAATCGAAGTTAGAATCCGTTTTCGGATAGAAACGTGAAAAGATTTATTGGACTAGAGCTTACCACAACGTTTGGAGACCTTGGATTTTCGTCCAAGCTGCTGCCTCCGTTTGGTGCTTTCCGTCGACTCCGAATTTAGGGTTTCGAACGTATAGGAGATTGTAGGGTTTTTGTAAACTTGTTTGGGGCTCCCAAGGGGCTTATTTATAGAATTCTTAATCCCTAGGGCGTCCACAACCGACCTAGAAGTCTGGAGTCGAGAGATGTTCAACCGAAAGTCGAAAAATCCGCGTTCGGGCGAGAGATTCACGCAACAAACGAATCTGTGAAGTGGCGCGGTCGTGGCGCGCTAAAGCCACTTCACCGCGCGGCCACCGCGCCGACTTCGCCTGGACTTCGGTCCGGGCGGGTCGTGCGATCCGTCGTGCTTTTCCGCCTCTCTTTCGGGTTTCTATCCCTCCATGCTCCCGAATTCCGATTTCCGGGGTATATTCGGGTTCATACTTTCTCTCTAATTTTATTCTCAGTCTAATTGGATGTTTTGGACTCGAATAGTCGAGTTCATTAGTGTCGGGTTTTGGTGTTCCATTTATCCATCCTTTTGTTTAATTAATTTCCTTTAATTCATTTTTTAAGTAAAAATCTCATTTCTCATTTTCTTATCTTTATTTATTTCTTTTATTTGCTGGTTTTGTTTATTTATTTATAGTATTTATTTTATTTATTATTTATTTATTTAATTACTGTTTTATTTTATGTTGGAAAATTCTCGGGTATTACAGTCTACCCTCCTTAAGAATCAACTTCGTCCTCGAAGTTGTGTTTCGGCTTTTCTCGTAGGTCTTGTGTTTGTTTTATTATGTTGTGACTGAACTTAGAATTAAAACTTCTAAGCTGCCTACGTACCCGGTAAGGGATCAAGCCATAACGTAGTTCAAAAGTTTACAAAATTGCACGAAAAATTAAGGGGTATGACATCCTCTCCCCCTTAAGATTGCAGTTATGTCCCCATAACTGTGTCGGTATCGGTTTGGAACAATGTCGGGTATCGTTCCCTCATATCGGATTCCACTTCCCAAGTTGCCGTCTCACTTTCGTGGTTTGACCAAAGAACCTTGATCATCTTGATGGTTTTGTTCCTCGTTACTCGTTCCTTAGTATCGAGAATACGCACTGGGACTTCTTCGTAAGTCAAATCTTCATCGAGCTCAATTATCTCCGGTTGAAGTACATGCATCGGGTCCGGCACATATTTCTTTAGTTGCGAGACATGGAAGACATTATGAACTCTATCTAAGTGTGGCGGTAAAGCCAATCGGTAGGCTAGAGTTCCGACTCGTTCTAGAATTTCGTAAGGTCCTATGTATCGCGGACTTAACTTCCCTCGTTTGCCAAAGCGCATCACCCCCTTCATGGGTGATATCTTTAGCATGACCCTATCTCCCACTTGAA
Organism: Hygrophila difformis; assembly: GCA_030278955.1. NCBI lineage: Eukaryota > Viridiplantae > Streptophyta > Magnoliopsida > Lamiales > Acanthaceae > Hygrophila > Hygrophila difformis. Next base: position 43,579 of record JAOANR010000198.1, read on the forward strand.
ATTCTAGGTCTCGTCGTCTCACGTCGGCATAACTCTTTTGACGGTCTTGTGCAGCTTTCATCTTCCCTTGGATCACTTTGATTTGTTGAGCCATGTCTTCGATAAGTTGTGGTCCCACTACCACGGACTTATCGTTTTCTTCCCAGCTCAAAGGGCTTCGGCACTTTCGTCCATACAATGCCTCGAAAGGTGCCATGCCGATACTAGCATGGTAACTATTATTATAGGAAAACTCAATCAAGGGTAAATGAGATTCCCAATTTCCTTTGAATTCCAACACACATGCTCTCAGCATGTCTTCTAGTGTTTGGATTGTCCTTTCGGTTTGTCCATCCGTCATCGGGTGGAATGCGGTGCTCATTTTGATTTGAGTACCGAGAGCTTTTTGTAACTCCGTCCAGAAATGAGAGACAAATCTACTGTCTCTATCGGAAATGATATCATGTGGTACTCCATGGCGTCGTACCACATTATCAATGTAGGCTCGGGCCAATTGGTCCATAGTCCACGTGTCTTTCATTGGGATAAATATGGCTGTCTTCGTTAGCCTATCCACAATCACCCAAATCTTGTTCATGCCTTTAGGTGATCGGGGTAATCCCGAGACAAAGTCCATTGAGATGCTATCCCACTTCCAACTTGGAATCTCTAGTGGTTGCATCAATCCTAAGGGTTTATGTCGCACTGCCTTAACCTTTTGGCAGGTGAGACATCTCGCTACGAAATTTGCCACTTCCTTCTTCATTCCCGGCCACCAATAGATCTTCTTCAGATCCTTGTATAGCTTGTCACCTCCGGGATGCACGGAATATGGCGTGTTGTGCCCTTCCTCCATCAACCTTTGCTTCAACTCGGCATATTTAAAAGGCACACACCATCTACCTTTAAAACGGATGCTTCCATCCTCGTGGACAGCAAATCCTATTGCCTTTCCTTCGGCAATATACCCTTTTATCTTCTCGAGTTTCGGGTCGCCCGGTTGAGCGAGTCGAATCTCGTCTAATATTGGAGTTTTACGACCATGGCATTGACCGTTTCTCTCACTGTGCCAGGATGCACAAGTTCTAACTCCAATCTTGCCAAATCCATGTACAATGCCGGCGGAATTACCAACGAGTTTGTCACGTGTTGGGTTTTCCGACTTAGGGATCGGCTACCACATTCGCCTTCCCCTCGTGGTACGCTATCTCTAAATCGTAGTCTTTAATAAGTTCCAACCACCTTCGCTGTCTCAAATTCAACTCCTTCTGAGTGAATATATATTTCAAGCTCTTGTGGTCGGTGAACATTCGACACTTCCGCCATAAAGATAATGTCTCCATATCCTTAGAGCGAAAACGACCGCTGCCAACTCCAGGTCATGTGTCGGATAATTTTCCTCGTGAGGTTTTAGTTGGCGTGATGCATAGGCTACGACTCTCGAGTCTTGCATCAAAACACAACCTAAACCTTCCTTCGAAGCATCGCTATATACTTCGAAGTCACCATTCTCTGATGGTAATGTTAATACGGGTGTGGTTGTGAGTCGTTTCTTCAGCTCTTGAAACGATGTCTCACATGCTTCGGTCCACTCGTATTTTGCTCCTTTCTTAAGTAGCTGGGTCAAAGGACGTGCAATCCTTGAAAAGTCCTTCACAAATCGTCTATAATATCCGGCTAATCCAAGGAAACTCCTTATTTCCGTTGGACTTTTCGGAGTTGCCCATTCAGTTACGGCAGAGACTTTTGCCGGATCCACTGATACTCCATCAGCGGATACTATGTGTCCGAGAAATGCCACTTCTTTCAGCCAGAAGTCACATTTCGACAGCTTGCCGTATAGCTGATTTCTTCGCAAGATTTCCAACACTTGATGTAAGTGTTTCGCATGCTCCTCCTCGCTCTTCGAGTAGATCAGGATGTCGTCAATGAACACTGCGACACACTGGTCTAACAATTCTCGGAACACGTTGTTCATGAGATTCATGAACATGGCCGGAGCATTTGTTAACCCGAAGGATAACACTGTGAACTCGTAATGGCCATATCGCGTTCGAAATGCCGTCTTCGGAATGTCCTTCTCGGCGATCCTCAATTGATGATACCCAGATCGCAAATCGATCTTCGAGAATACTGAAGCTCCCTTCAGTTGATCAAACAGATCCTCTATTCTCGGAAGGGGGTATTTATTCTTAATGGTCACTTGGTTTAGTCCTCGGTAATCTATGCAAAGACGTAGTCCTCCGTCTTTCTTCTTGACAAACAAAACCGGTGCTCCCCAAGGAGACGTACTCGGTCTTATGTAACCTTTTCCCAATAGCTCCTCGAGTTGTTCCTTTAACTCCTTCATTTCCAGTGGTGCCATCCGGTACGGAGCTTTTGAGACAGGCTCTGTCCCCGGAATGAGATCTATCGTGAATTCAAGATCTCTCTCAGGTGGCATGCCCGGAACGTCTTCAGGGAACACGTCCGGGTACTCTCTTACCACTGGTATGCTATCAACCTTGTTCTCTTCCGCCTCAAGGTTGTGCACATAGCACGCATATAGTTCGTACCCCTTACGCATCAAGTTACTTAGTTTAAGTGCACTAACGATTTTGTTACTTTTCCTAGGGGGCTGAGAGTAAAAGATAACTCTCCTTCCCCTACTTTTTGACAAGGTGATCTTTTGCTTTTGGCATTCGATCACCGCTTTATACTGGGATAGCCAATCCATCCCCAGTATGATGTCAAAGTCTCTTAAGTTAAATTCTACCAAGTTCGCGAGGAATTCTACGTTCTTTATCACTATAGGAATTCCGTTATATCGTTTAGAGCAAGACACTACTTCTCCAGAAGGCAATTGAATTCCTAAGCTAATTCTCTCGCACTTAGGTAGATCTAACTCAGGCACTATCCTTGATGCAATAATTGAGCAACTAGCTCCGGAATCAAATAAAATTCTAAGGGGTGTATTCAAAACGTGAAATGTACCTGCCATCACTTCTCATTGCGCAGGCACGTCCGCTTGGTTCACCACGTTCAGCCTCCCCATAGGGCGTCCCTGATTGCCCTGCTGATTCGCATTCGGCGGCTGATTTTGTTGTTGGTTTTGATTCTGCGGGGGCGGAGGTCGTTGGTTCTGGTTCTGGTTTTGCGGCCTATTTTGAGGGGGTCTGTACCCTTGGTTATTCCCGTTTCGCCCGTTTTGGTTTTGAGGCTGTTCTTGCCCCGCGACCAAATCGTCCCTCTTCGTTATGTTCTCGAGCCTAGTTCGACATTCCCGTCGAACGTGACCCATTCGACCGCATCGGTAACAAGCGCCTTGTTGCGGGCATCCCCTCGCCAGATGTGGTCGTCCACATCGCGGGCAAGGCGGTACCGGATCTTCTTGATTGAACCTCCTCCCAGTGTTGTTTTGTTGGGGCCTATTCGACCCTCTGCGCTGCTCGTTCCTTCCAGTGTTGTTCTCGTTTCTTGAGTCTCGGCTTCTCTTGTCTTGAGGACCCCTGCTGGACTCCCCACTCACCCTTCTTTTCAGCTGCTGCACGCGTGCTACCGCTACAGCGCGATCGTATACGGCTTGCAAATCGGGGTAGTGTACCCCCGCGATCACTTCGCGCACAGACAGGTTCAGTCCCATCTCGAACTTCTGTGCCTTCTCCGCATCAGTAGGCACTAGCCTTGGTGCGAACCTCACCAGCTCCTTGAAGCGGGTGTAGTATTCCTGCACCGTTTGGCTTCCTTGCTTCAACGACAGGAATTCTTCGTACATGGCAGCTTTGGTACTCAAGGGATAGAATCGATCCCTGAGTAGTTCCATCATCTCCATCCACGAGTAAGGCTCGTCATCTTCAGTTAGTTTGGCTTGCGTTGCTTGCCACCAGTCATCAGCTTCGCCTCCCAAGTAGTACGAAGCGACATGTACCCTTTCTCCTTCCGGACATTTGACCGCTCCCAGCAGCTTGTCAAAATTCCGGATCCATTCCTCCAGTTTAGCTGGATCCTCCTCACCAGCATAGTGGGGCGGCTGGTAGGGATTCACCATCGCCAGGTAGTTAGGGCGAGCCTGGGGCGGAGGTACCACCGCAGCTTGACCCTAGTTGACTTGCGCGTTTCCGAGCGCAATCAACACTTCCTCTATCGTCCTAAGACGATCGCCCACATTGTTCGGTGCGGGGGCGTCCTGCGCACCTTGGGGTTGTTCCATCTCAGGTTGAATCGGTTCAGTGACGTTGGGTGGTGTTTCAGTAGGTATCTCAGTGGTGGTTTGGGGAGTGGTTTGAGTTCTTCCTCTTCCTCTGGGTGCCATTCTGGTACAAATAGGATAGTTTAGGACTGATGAATTTAGCATATAGTCTAAGCAATTTCTATGAATGTATATGTGTGCAGTAATTTAGCACGTGGTGCTTTGTTCGGATTAAGAAGCATCGTATGCTTCGGGGTTTTATTTTATTTTGTTTTGTTTGTTTTGATTTAAAAAAATAAATCGGGCATTTTATTTCCTCAAAAGAAATTTTAGTACAAAAGTAGAAATATTTTCCTAGCAAAATAATATCTAACAATAGAATCTCTAGTGTCTCATGACGTCCTCCGGTGGGGTAGCAGGATCTTCCTCCGGATCTTCCTCCTCCGAACTCGGCGGTAGTAGGTCGTCAAAGATAGTGTTTAAATCTTGCCCGTGGGCATCGATGTATTCCTTTAGTATTAAGTTTTGTGTAGTGAGGGTTTGAACTTGGCGCTCGAGTTGGTTTATGCGGTGATGATCCGCCTCTCTCAAGTTGCCCATGTGATGTAAATTGGCCTCCAACTGAGCCATACGGTACTTCATTTGCTCTAGGGTTTGGTGGGAATCGAGATGAACGCTCATCATCCTGACCATCAACTGCATCATGTCTTGACTAGCCATCTAGCGCAAGCAAGAGATCTAAGTTAATATTCGCCAAGATTCTAAGTTCGAGTTTCCAAGATTCTAAGTTCAAGTTTCGCCAAGATGCTAAGTTCAAGTTTCGCCAAGATTCTAAGTTCAAGTTTCGCCAAGATTCTAAGTTCAAGTTTCGCCAAGATTCTAAGTTCAAGTTTCCAAGATGCTAAGTTCATAGCAGAGATGCGACATGCATATGCAAATGATAATTCCCCCCAATAATAATTTAATACACCATATATTTTTCCATGGGTTTTAAAATAAAGAATAAAAATTCTTCCATGGAAATAATACTTTAAAATTTAAAATAATAGTCAAAATACTAATAATAGTTAAAAATAGTAATGGTTTAAAAATAATAGTTTAAAAATAGCCGGGCTCTGATACCAACTTGTAACACCCCGGTTTTTGGTCACCCAGGTCGGGATGTCACCGCCACATCTCCCTAGTAAGACACGGTTTCTCCGAGCTTACTAAAGAGATGCAAGGCTAGGTATTGCAGGATTTAAAACATTTAAAGCATTCAAAATAGCCCATACAATATAATTCGAAATTAATAATAGCATAGCGCAGCGGAAATATTTAGTTTAGTACAGTATCGCAGCGGAAAATTTAAAAAGGGCCGACATGGCCAAAACACGGGTTAAACAGGCCCGTTCATAATATAGTCTAAGTACGAAATTTAAAAGCAAAATAACAATTCCCAAATCCCATGCATGATTCGTGCTCATACAGGCTCATTCCACATATTCTGTAAAGAAAGGAATAAAAATGGTTTTGGTCAGCAAAATTGCTGAGTAAGTTAACACATGCATGATCGTAGGGTTTAAAAGCCATAAATTTAATAATTTAACAAAAGCATGATAATAACATAATATTTAATTTCATCTAATCCATATCCAATAGCATAATTTATCTCAGGCTCTATTTAATAACACATATCACATGGTTCAAGATAATAGCCATAATTTAAATAAAGCATTTAAATAATTTAATTTGACAACAATATCATTTAATCTAGTTTAATTTAATTTAGAATCACCATTACATTCCCGATTTGGTATTTCAAAGTTTCACGATAAAAATCGCGATGTCAACAAGTTTAGCCGGTAGCCCGGCGGCCGCAGCCGTATCAGCCATACCCAGTACCACTCCGGAGCCTCGGGAAACCCATACGGATATTCACGAGAGTGTAGGCTCTATATTTCGCCGTTTTGGCAATATCACATTTCAAGTATAGCGCGCGGGGTCACCATCGTCCATTACGGCACGAAGTGAATCGTTAGGGGGCACCCTGCAGAGCACTCACCCCTAATTTTAATTTATCAAGTTTGTAAGGGGATTTAGTTTTTAAAATCTGCCTTCCATTGTATTAATTTAGAAACAATATCTCAATTCGTTCAACCCTAAAGGTTAATTCCATGTTTCAACAAGATTTCAAGATTTCGTTTCGGTAAATCACAGTTTACTCCAAAATTCGTCTAAAATCAGATTTAATTCCAAAAATTCCAAAATTTCATATCTGACTCGGAAACATCAA
>JAOANR010000199.1:0-50000 GCA_030278955.1 Hygrophila difformis
CCTGACGAGGCCAGTGAATCTGAATCCACATTTGACACTGATTGTACCACGGATGATATTGATCTGGATGATCCCTCACAGGATACTTCAGATGACGATTTCCAAGTTTGACATGTGATTCTTTATCTTTGATAAATTTTATATTTGGATTTTTTGTTTTGACACCTTGCATGACATTTATAATTAGGTTAATTGTTTGCAGATGGCTTCACAAGGGGGTGGCTCACAGTCAGGCACGCCACGCGGGACAGATGAGTCGGCACGACCTGGACCTCGACGCGGGCAAGCTTCTCAACTGGCTGCGAGGGTCCGACGGTTAACAGAGAGGATTCGGCGAGACAGAGCAGGTACACTATTAGGTTACTTGTTGGAATAATTTTGTAACACTGTCTGGATCTGTACATTACTTTATTAATAAACTAAAAAATGAACTTTCTGTTGGTTACTCATAAACAACAATAGCTACTTCTAGGACGGACGAAGAATCTAGCAACACTGCAAATAATGATATTCCTGTACCTGAGACACCACCACCCCTTACACCAGGTATTCAAACTTGAATAGTTTTCTATGTGTTTCATTCATTATTTTATAAATCTGAGTTTTTGGAGTGGTAGCTTCGGGAAGCAGTTCTGCAGCCGGTACACCTGCTGCACCAGGTCCACAACCGAGTAGGCCACTTATTGCCCCTGGCAATGATGGAGTGTAAGTTTCTAACATTCTTTTGGTGTCACATTGTAGTATGTTCGTAATATTTTTATCAATATAATAATTTTTGTAATTTGACTAGCAAAATAACTTATTTAAATGTTACAGCATTTATATCCCAGGTGAGCTTGTCAGGAAGATGACAGACTTCTACCCCATGCGCTCTGATGTGGAAGGGATCTCTTGGATGAAAGTGTCAAAAGAGACAAAGGACTTTTATTGAGGCGAGTTTCAGGTAATGTTAAATACGTGCTATATTTTAGTATTCGTCATTGCTTGAATATTATAGAACTATGTAGCAAAATAATTAAAGCTGAAATATTTTGAATTGTCATATTCTTGCAGAAAGTGGCGACATGGGCACCCGAAAATGAATTGAAGGTGAAGAAGGAGTGGGAAAAGAAGAACGTACACAGGTACAAGCTTTACTTCTGTACGTATATTGAATTCTTTAAAGAACTAAACCATTGTTTGTCCATGTTGTTCCAGATACAAGGATTACACCCTTGATATCAGAAAAGGAAAGAGATTGTGGCCATCTGATGCTATTGTGGCAGAAAACTGGAAGAAGTATTGGGAATTCCAGGAATTCAAGGATAAGCAGAAAAGGGCCAAGGTGAACAGGCGACGCGGGGACGAGAGTGCGCCAGCCCTCCCCACACACACCTCGGGTTCAAAATCATTTCGGGCCACACGTGACAAATTGGTATAACTTCATTTTTTCTTGTTCTTTTGAAACAAAAGCCATGGCATTAACAATAGTTATTAAACTACATTTTATTAATAATATTTCTAGGAAAAGGATCAGAATAGGCCAATCAACCTGGGCGAGCTACACAATTATACTCACACAAGGAAGCATGAGAAAGAGAATTACATTGATTCCAAGTCAAAGGAAACTCAGGTATTCGACAAAGTCTTAAGTATTTCTTGCTAATAATTACAATATTCATTAGTTCTTTCTAAAATGACATTATATATTTTCACTCATATGAAGTGTTGGAATAATTGCCCAGTTGAATTCTTTGTATCTTTGTGATTTTGAATACAGGAGGATTTCAATGCTGTTGTGGAGGCTTTCGGCCAGGACCCGGATTTTGATCCGGACCGTGCTTTCTACGAGACCGTTGGAGGCCACGACAGGCGTAAGGCAGTTTATGGGATTGGTTCACTTGCCAAATCCATTTTGCCTACGGAGTTAGCAGATATCAGTACTCCACCTTATACCCAGCCCACTATCACTATCACTAGGGATGAGTTCGATGCTATGAGGAGGCAGCTGGATGCTCTTGCCCAGACCCAAGAGACGATCGTCGAGCAAGTGGAGAGATTGCAGCGAGGTCGTGGACCACCCTCCCCGGGAGATGATGAATCTGGAGGGGCATCTGGAGGATTAGGTGATATTGGTGTGCATTTATGACATTTTGTTACTTCTTTTGGTGATATATGAGATATTGCCCACTGTCTTTTGTTAATAGGACTTATATGTATTTATATCAGGATTAGGAGATTGCAAACTTTTGTTTATGCACTTTATGGTGTTTGTTTGATGTAGTTAAGCAAAATGACATGTATTTTGAGAACTGTTTTGAGAGCATTATGTATAGCCCAAGGATTATGAATGGTTGCTATATAATATACATGTGGTTTGATGTAATTATTAAGCTTAAGTGTTGTGTATTTCTGATTCCTGATGTGGTCTGCCTATTACGGATTCTTGCAGCAGGTCTGGGTACACCAGTAGGCCAATTGGTCTGGCTGCCAGTGCCGAACATACCGACCGTCAAATCGGTCGGTAAAATGGTCTCCAAAGTTTGCCGACCGTCATTGCGACCGTATTCCCGGTCGCTATAGTCAATAAAAAGTCAACAATGTACGCTCATTTACGACCGCGAGTCCGGTCGTTAATTCTGTCGCCATATATACCGACCGATGTACCGACCCATAAATCGGTCGGAAGAGTCAACAAAACCGAATTCATTGACTAATTTTGGCGACCGCCGTAACGACCGGTTTATTCGGTCGTTATATATACCGACCGTCAGACGGTCGGTAAAACGGTCGTTGAATTTACGACCGCCTTAACGAATGGTCGGCGCCTGAGTACCAACTGAGGATTTACCGACCGTCGATTTGAGGTCGGGAAGACGGTCGCAAAGGGAGAAAACAACGCAAAAATCGGTCTTGCCGACCGCATCTGACGGTCGCTGTTTAGCTTTTTTCTTGTAGTGCTTAGCCAATCCAATAATTCAAACACATTCAAAAGAATCGAAATGGCAGATAATTAAAGAAGTAACAACGTGAGCAATTACATCATATAGCCTCATCAAGCATATATAGCTGCTGGTTTTCCCAAACAATGCCTAATCAAGCATCCAATATATCGATTACAATTAAAAGTAAGGTCTTTCTATATATATTAGATTGAAAGGAAGTTGCAAATAAAAAAAATTAAAGATTAAAGGACCCAAAAAAAAAAAAAGTAAAAGGAAATTATAAGGAAAATGTTATGCATAGGGATTAGGGGGGATTTGTGAGATATTAAATCTCCAAATTATGAATCTGGTGTGTAGAAAACATTTGTAGACAAGAGATAAGGCTTTGTATGCTATATTATTATAGTATAATATTGCAAATTATAATATATAGTATAAAATTGCAAATATAGCACACTGTAGAATTGAAACGGTACATCAAATGCACGGATTCCGTAACATTTTTTCTCTCTCCATTAATAAATACCTCAAGGCTGAGTGCCGACGCATTATATATGTAACACTTAGCTTGTTTTTTGCATTTCCAGCATTCTAAACTTCCAAGTGTTCAAAAATCATGTATACGTTCAAAGACTTGACTTTGCCCTAGTCTATTCCATTCGTACTATTAGCTTAAGTCTAGTTCACCACCCTTCAACTTTAATTGAAAATATTATATATATACAAAACCCTAAACCCTCATTATGTTAAGTGATGTTAGGGACACCATTACACATTATATTGTTGAAGTCAACCATTACATCCAATACTAATTTTGATAACATCTTCTTTTACGTTTGTTGTGGGAAAAATGAACGGTTTCAGTAATACGAGAACGTCGAGTCGAGATTGGAACTCTTCCCGCAAGATGTTTATGCCCCGGTAGTGCTCCGGCAACGGCAGAACGTCCCCAAAGGTAAAACGACGGACGTCTCGACAAAGCATATATTGCAAACGTCGACGACAGGCGAACAAGGAGAGTCGGGAGGAGAGGATTAGGGGTGGGCATTTTTTGTCGGGTATCGGGTACCCGACCCGAATCCGCCATGTCGGGTTAGGGTTTTGTCGGGTTTTGATATTAAAAACCCGACATTTCGGGTACCCGAACCCGACACTAATTGTCGGGTCGGGTGTCGGGTTTATGGTCGGGTACCCGACAAAATAAATAAATAGATTTTAATATTTATTTTGCTTTACAATATTTATACTTATTTTATAATTAGTAGGATTAGTATTTTATTCTATGTGGTGAAAAGCCATGTATAAGCTTTAAAAATTTGTGAAGTCTCATATATTGATTTTTTTTGGAATTAATAATGGATAATTAACCTTGAACATGATATGATAATAAATTTCAAGAATTGTAAATAACTTTGATGAGTTATATTTTTTCTTTTAATAAATAATGTCATTGAAAGCTAAAATTTAATTAAATAATACTAATAAATAAGATAACATTAAATATAATAAATAAAACTGAAATTTTATATTTTTTAAAAGAAAATTGATAGTTATTATTATTTAATAACAATATAGATGAATATATCTATATATTTGCTTAAATATTAGTAATCTTAGCTTTTTTGAACGAATTGTGTAATTTAGGTTAGTAATAGTATTTTTATAAAAGTAAAACTAAATAAATAAAATATATTTTTTTTAAAAAAATATTTTTATCGGGTATCGGGTACCTGATTAACCCGACCCGACAAAGTCGGGTACCCGAATAGCGGGTACCCGGTCTTATGCGGGTCGGGGTCGGGTAGCCATTTTGGAAACCCGATAGTGTCGGGTACCCGAACCCGACAACCCGACCCGATGCCCACCCCTAGAGAGGATATGCAGAAAGATAGAAAGGTGTGTAATTCCTAATGCATGACGCTGCTATTTATAGGGGTTGGAGGAGACGTAACCGACGACGGATTTGATGGGTATTGATGGGGCGGTTTCAGCAGGTGATTCAAATAGTTTTTAACAATTGTTGAAATCAGAGTGGACTTCAAAGACTGGGCTTGGCATGGGCCCGAAAAATAAATTTTGTCTAAAAAGATAGACAGGCCCAAAGCCCAATTACCAAGATCCAAGTCCAAGTCCAAGTCCACGGGCGACGGCACGGCTTGGGACGGGACAGGCGCGCACGTGTGGGCTTCCCCCGCACTTGACCAACCAGCATTAGTTTATTTGATTTTAACACGCAGAACAATATAAACCAATTCAACTCCCACTGTTTAAGCAATGTGGGATGCGCCACCTTTAACCACTCTTTAACAACCATTCAAACACACAAACGCAAACATTTCAACTAGCCGCACTCAATGACCCACTTCAACCATCTATTTCCCACTCACCCGACAACGGTTTTGAGAAAATAGATATGCTACGACAATCTACGCGAAATGTAGAATTCGTATACGCTATTTAATTAACCACATTAAATATCGTCATTACGCAAAATGAAGCTCAAAACCCCTTTTTCCAACATTTATGTAATGGATGCTCTGTAACTTTGAGTTTTTAAGGTGTTTTTCTGGATGCATATATCCGCTGCTGCCTTATATTATTATTATCACAATTCCAATATATATTTCCACTGCCACCGGCCCTCCCAGGTGTCCGTTATTTTCATGTTGTCGAAACATGATCAGGTTAACTGTTAACTGGTCCTATTAATTTAATTAGATTGAATACTAGGAGTAGTACTGGAGCAGTGTCTTTTCATGAATGAATTCGAATACCACATTAATTACTTCGTTAATTTTGTACATTTTTTGAAATAAAAAACGTTTAGATTGGTTGATGGGGACCCCAAGTCCAATTCATTAAATGGGCTCAGCTATAATCAAAATTAAACTAGAAGGCCCAAGCCCAGCTATTTACTGAACTTTCTCGCCAATTGTTCCTCACGGAAATCTAAAGTGAGTTGCATCTCGATGGATTTGTGATGGGAGAAGTATCTGTGATGTGAGATATACTTCCTCTGCTTTTTTTTTTGTTTTTTTTTTTTTTTTTTTTTTTACGAACCCACCTAGCATGCAATCCAATGCACATCTCCCTCCGTCCCGTGAAGTTTGACACTTTCTTTTGGGCACGATAATTTAGGTGGTGGGATTTAGTAGTTAAAGTGGTGTGAGTGTTTATATTTAAGATTCTAATAAATTTTGATTATGTTTATTATTTAACTTTGAATTAATGTTATCGTAATGATGTAATTAGAGAAAAATAATAAAATGTGATCTTGTTAGAATCGTCTAATAGTGTAGTTTTAGAATATATATTTTATATAATTTTTATCTGTACTAATTTTGAAATATTAAGAATTAAAGAAATACGGAGTACAAGGGATTTTGTAGAAAAGTAAAATTGTATTGGAATTTGTGCAGAATAGTAATTAAAGTGATTAGTTTTAATGAGATTTGATAATAATTAAAATTCTAATCAAATTTATATTAATTTAATTTATCTAAAAATGGAAAGGTGTCAAACTTCGTGGGACGCCCAAAAAAAGAATAGGTGTCAAACTTCGTGAGACGGAGATAATATTTATTTGGTACATAATAGTTTTCAAAGTTTGTACAAAGAGTTATACTTTAAATAGTAATTACCATTCATACCAATAATTTTTCAACACAATTACATAAAATAAAATACAAGTCAACTGAGATTTTATTGGATGGCATATACCACTTAAAAAAATGGAGGGAGCATATTTAAACCGATAGATTTGTTTAATTTTGTCGTGGGATGCAACTACATAAACGGGGCACTGAGTTCTTGCTATCTGCGATGTGCTGAGTCCATTGTACTGTTTGGGCCTGTCTTATGAATACCTTATCTTCGCCAATTATAATTTCATACTCTCTTCCTTTTAAATATTATTTACTATTCATTTAATAATTTTAAATTAATTTTTTAATATAATTATATTAAATAAAATATAGTCAAATGAGATTTTGTTAGATTTATTTAAAAATTCATCGTATAAATTTAGAATATCAAATTTTTATAATTTTTATTTTTATATAATTTGAAATATTAAGCATTAAAAATATATATTGAATTGGTGTAAAAGAAAGAGGGAGTATAATGCTTTAATCATAATAGTGAAAAACATAAGTGTGGTAGGTGCCCATTGGTGCACAAAGCGGCTGCAATTTCACCATTCCGATGCACCTCTCCACACTTCATTTGGTAAAATCCCTTGGACGACTCCCCTTTAAAATTACGAAAGTTGTTTTTGCTTTTCGTTGTCACATTTGACAAGTTATTTTGCCCAAACTGGAAATCATCGCCGCGTTGCTTTATTTTGTTTGTTACTTATAACTTAAAAACAGATTATGGAAACCAATTATGGAAACAGATTACTTATAACTTAAAAACAGATTATGGAAACGTAGAAAACCAATAAGAATCGTAGAAATCTCAATTTACTCATTCAGTAGAATTCTGTAAACATTGATTTATACAGAGAGAGGGCGGGGACAAATTACTGTAACAATTTGAAATTCCATCGAGGACAAAAAAACAAAGCTAACAATTAACCACGGGGACACTTCATAACGACGGGATTACTGAAATCAAACCAAAGCTAGATCAAATTTATCAACTCCTCCAGTTGCCATCAGGAGCACCGCCGCTTCTGGAGTATCCACGGTCCCCGCCGTATCCTCCACCGCCGCGACCACCACCATATCCACCACCCCCTTCACGGCGGCCATAACCGCCGCCGCCGCCGCCACCTCCATAACCACCCTCACGGCGTCCGTAACCGCCGCCGCCTCCACCATCGCGTCGTGGACCACGGAATCCTCCCCCACCGCCACCGCCACCACCACTTGAGCGTGATTGAGCCTCATTGACGGTTATGCTACGTCCGTCAAGTTCCTGGCCGTTCATTCCTTCGATCGCATCTCTCATCGCTTGTTCATCCTTGAAAGTAACAAATCCAAATCCCCTAGATCTTCCAGTTTCGCGATCGTTAATGATCTGCAGAACACCACAGCCGAAGAAGAAATATTAAGAAAAAATAGCTCAAATTAAATCGAATCCACACCAGATCTCGAAATATCTCGTGCAAATATATCAAAAAAACTGAAAAGCAAGTAACCGATCTTCTTCGACCTTTTGGGAAAAAAGGATGGAAGACAGAGCGTACCTTTTCAGGTGTAAAACAGTAACAGAAACAGAGTAGTAACACAGTAGTAACACTCAGTAACATAGTAGCAAGAGTAACAGTAACAGTAACAACAGATCAGAAGAGAATCGATTGATTGAATTCGATCGAGAGTCGGATCCGATCTCTGCGACAAACACGGACCTTCGATTCGATGACCTCGCCGAATCGTGAGAAGGCCTGCTCGAGCGACTGGTCGGTGGTGGCCCAAGCCAAGCCACCGACGAAGCAACGGAACTCAACATCAGCGGACGCCATTGGAAATCGAAAAATTGGAGATCTAAACGAAGACGTTGAGAAAAGTGTGGTGGCTGCGCAGCATTTTATATAGAGGAGTGGGGAGATAGGTTTTGGGGTGGTCTCGGCTAAAGTACGCTGGGAGCGCAGGATAGGAAGGTTAGTTGATGGGGAACCTTGGTTAAAAAGGGGTAAGGAACTGTTTGGCAACTTTTTATTTATTTTATTGATTTAATCACACCCAAGCTCTATTTATCAATTTTAAAAAGTAAGGAGTAATTATTTAACGATGCAAACTATAGAAATTAGAAACTAAAATAATTGTGCATCAGTTCCTGTCAAAAGTTAATTCAATATGGAGTAATTTTATTGAATAAGAAATATGGAGTACTACTTTAATTTTTTTTTTTTTGATGAGAAAGGTGGAATATTCAAGGGATATTAGGGAAAAAGGGAATATGATTTTTGACGCCTTTTGATTTAGGCATGCAAATGGGAATAAAGAATGTTTATTTTTGGAGCGGGAGAGTTATTGGGTGGGGGACAAGATAACCAGGGTTGAATGATGGTTTTTGCATATTTGGAAGATTTTTGGGAAGGAGCTGGGCTGGGCCCACGTGCACGTGATACCATCTTGCGCTATCGTTACGTAGATGGACTTTTGGGGTAGGTGGGGTCTTTGTCTTTCGGGAATTGGGTGTGTGTGTGTGCACGCTTGCCCTTGAGGTTCCAAATAATTAATGAAAAGCTGATTTGGAAAGCGACATAATTGATGGTTTAAAAATTAAAATTCAGTAATCCAAAACATACTCCCTCCGGTGTATATAAATTTATATTTTTACTCTGCAACTACGTTCATTCTTAATAAATGTCCAATAAATAGTATTTATATAAAGTGAAGTATAATATAATAAAAACATAACATAACTATCTATAACTACCTAAAAATGATAACTATTTTGAAACACTTTTCAATCTTTAAAAAGACAACTAAAAAAGGAACGGAGAGAGTACTACGTACAACTCCATCCGTCTTCTAAAAATTGTAACCACGGTGCAAGCAGTTCAACACAAATTTTTAATCATTAGTAACTCAATTTTGGCACAAGTAACAATATTAAAAGTTTGATATTTAAAAACTACTCGACGAGACGAATCTAACAAGATCCCACTTTGCTATATTTTAACTTGTATAACTATGATAAAATTTTAAGTCAAAATGCATGTGGGAACGGTGTAAAAAATAAGAAAATGGAGAGAGTATGAAATAAGTTCATATTCGAACATGTAGTAAATTTCTAGTTGAAAACAATCTTCTGGAATTCAAAAACTATTGTTTGGGGTACCGACTATTATTATCAAGTCATATTGGTCCAAGACTAATTCATCTATGATCTAGTGGAGATTGAAGGATTCACTCTTCCAAAGAGAAATTCAGCATACATAAAAATTCAAACCCGAAACATTGCTTAAACTGTCAAAGCCACGTACCATTTATGACAACTGCATTTGGTAAACTTGATAACTATTTTACTTGCAAATCCAACTCATTTAAAAACTACACTCATTGTGCTATTTTACGTTGTCTTTTGGCATATCTAAATTACCAAAGCAATCATAATTATAATTATGTTACAAGTATATTTAATTATTTTATATCCATTTGTTGTTTTTTTTCTCAAAAAGAACATATATTTGCTTAAATCACGACCTGTTTTCTTAAAAATCACTACCCATTTCTTCCAATCACTATATATTTCCATAATCCAGGGTTAAAATATTACTCCTATTCCCTAACCAGCTCAATCTTATAGAAGTAGAACACGGGGTTAAAATATTTCCCCAAAAGCATCCTTTAATTGCTTTCTGAGAAAGGAATAAATATTTTATTAGTCGTATAAAGAGAAATATGAGTAAATTTTTATGGTAGAAATGGGGACCGGCGGTTTTGCCCGGTTGGGCAGGTCTATTTGCAACAAACTCAATTTTGTCGACTTGTGCCCGACTACGACTAGTGGGAAAAGCTTATCAAACCCAGTAATCGTTGGGACTTTGCCGAAAGCAAAAATCATTGACTGGTAGCAAGAATTTGTTGTAAGGTTGGGATTTGTGCGCATGAATACATCCTCAGCCTGGTTGGTCCTTGATCAATATTCATCATATGGTCGTACTAGCAATAAAAAGTTCACAATTTCAATGTGTAGACACACTTATTTTAGAAGTTCAGGTGGACACAACAAACACACACCATTGGAACAAGTAAATAAGATTGTCATCCAGGTTGTTGATTTGATTTAGAACGGGTGACTCACTGTGCCCGTAGAACTTCGATCTCAAAAACCAGCTCAGAGTTGGGTTGAATACCCCAGGCTGGGAAGCCACCTTTTCCATATGCATAGTCAGGAGAGCACTGCACAATTAAACTAAAGAATCAGCATGAACTCAATAGCAAAATTAGACAAGATCACTATTACAGTATTTCTCATGCATAAGCATTGAGAAACCCACACAATTAATTCCAGAATCACAAAGGAGGGAATGGTGATGATAGGCAATGGAAAATTAAGCAAATCATATTTGCAATGGATATGTTACACAACCTAACAGATATTAATAATTATGAGATTTTATAAAATATGTCGAGATTCTCCTTTTTAACTAAATGCAAAAGGTAGTAGGCGCTTTAACTTGCTGTTTCCATATTGCTATGTAAATTATAATTGCAAATCAAGTTATCAAAGCTTCTATTACTAGAAATGCAATCATAGTAACAATTGGAAATAATAAACAAGCAAAAAGATAAAATAGCATGGGAAAAGCACAAATATGGAGGCTTGAAATTACCCGTAATCGAGCAACTTCTCCCACTTGCATTCCTAGCACCCCTTCGTCCCATCCTGGATTGCAATAACGGGAAATTAGGTTCCAAGATCAACTCACGTCCCAGTGCAATTAACAAATAATCCTACCAGTAAATCACATCCATGTTTCTGTGCACGCCAATTTAGATCTCAAAAATTAAGTAAGAATGATAGTAGAATATTGATGACATCAAGGCAAGACTGAAAATAAATACTCATATTTTCTTATATTATATGGGTCTAGAAGAAGGAATTTGGCCATCTGCTAATTATAGCAATATATTTTGCTACAAGAAGAATGACTGATTGATAGATTGATACAATGGCAAATGTCATCAAAGCAAAATATCAAGCAAGAGACAGGGAATTCATCAACACGTGTGTACAACACACTGTTTCGCCCAACTAATCCAAACAAAATCTTTGGTGATTTTTCTTAAATGTCTTGCGCATCACTTTTTGAAAGGAGCTCGTTATAAGTTCCAAACCAAAAATATGCTGTTTGAATCTTTAATGTTTCTTCATTTCTAGTTTCAGCAGGCATCCTCAATGAATAGCAGAGCCATGGAAATATGGAATCCATGTTTTTCAGAGGCATGTGTTTATTAAAATATGTGCTCAATGCATTTTCAACCCGCCAATTAAAACTCATACATGTATGGCATCTTTGATACCCTACTATAGATGGGTGTGTGTGTAACTCCATCACATAATTTCTCTTAAACCTAACTCCCCATCCTAATTCATAGGCAGCACGAACACTGCAGCATCGTTCAATTAACAACAAATTGAGCAGCTAATCATTCTAAAATCCGCCATTAGATTTAAGAAGTCAATAACCAAAGTTTGTGGGGATGAAACCCCGATAGAAATGCAATTGATTTCAGTAAAAATTACCCTTGATAACTTTGCCTTTGCCAATTTCGAAAGTAAAAGGCTCCTGCCCGGGATCCTTGGTGCTATTAACAAAGAATACAAGTCCACAATCATCAGAACTTCCCTGCAGAATCATATAAATAAGAATGGAAAAAAAAAAAAAAAAATAGAGATTGATTACCTCCAGAACTTGAGGTTGAGATCGCCATTCTTGCCGAATCCAGTGCAATGAACAGTAACCTTTTGGCCGGGGAAGGGCTTTGGGCCAGTGCCCGCTCTCAGTACTTCCTTCTCCACTCCCATAGTTTCTTCGATCGATTCAGCTGATCTGGGTGCAATTCACGAATCACTCTATGCCCTTTTCCCCCAAAATTGCTTTAGGGCATCTGCTTTCTGCACTGTATTTTATACACAAACACAATCTCGCTTATTTAATTCCATATCAGTGAGACAGTGACAAGTTGATATTTGGACTGGGCTGATATTTACAATGGGCTTTACAGGGCAAACTATTTAATGGGCTCGTAAAGGGCCCAGTTAAATGTCAGTCGTTACATTAAGCCCAATTAGTGAAGGAAGCGCTGTAGGACAGAGATGCAGATGAATTCTCTTTTTTATGCATAGAGAGATAAATGGTACTCATTTGTGTACATAATAGGAGTAATAATTTTTGCATGCACTTTGGTGAACAGAATTATACTTCTATTTGACCATTAAGATTTTAAAGAGGAGGAGAGAGCAAGTAAGGAATTAAAAATAAAAAATAAAAAGAAGATTGATACGTGATCTAAAATTCTAAATTTGGATCACAACTTATTATGGTCAGGATTCCCAAAATTTGGATGAATTAACACACAATTCATGTTTTTGATTCAAACTTGTACACACATACTAACATGACTGCACACAATTATTGTCAGGAACTCGGGATACGTATTTCCATTGTATTCGTGTCACAACACGAGGCGGATACAGTGTCGTCGTCGTCGTCGTCGTCTGCTGTGGTGCTCATGGATCGGTTGATTGAAGTTTGTGCAATGTATAGCTCTGTATACTCAGGAAATTCTGACCTTTATTCTGATGGCGCCGCAATGTGTAATGATTGCCTTTCAATTCATTTTCATTGAAATTGTTCTAGGCCTTTTATTATGGACTTTTTGATGGCTCTCCATCTTTCTCCAGTTGGAGTTTTCTTGTAAATAGAAATATAGGAGTGTACTAGAATGGCGTGATGCCTTGATTTGAACGTTGTGCTCCATTTAACTTTCATTTCAGGATATTTCTCATCCAAGCCACTCATGTCTGAATCCAAGACATAATAAGTTCCTCATACCCGTATTCCTACCCTCCTCTATCCTGGAATCATGTCCCCTTTATCCTGGCTTGATCTAAAAATCTTCTATCTCAAAATAACCAAACCAAAGATGATCCACCACGATAATAATGCCTCATCATCAGTTCCAGACAGCCTCACACTCAACCACGTCCCGTTGGATCGCGACACTCTCCTAGAGGCCAATGGTGTGAGAACGGGGGCGTACTCCGACGGCGGTGTCTCGACTAATCTCAAGAGGGACAGGCTTGATACGAGGTCCGTGGAAGCCACATTTGTGTGCACCGACAGCATACGGACGACGGGGAGTATCAAGTTTGAGGTGTTCCAAGGGGAAGTGTTGGTGCTGAGTGGGGCTCTGGAGTTGTGCCGAAGCAATAATAATGTGTACAGGTGTAGTAGGAATCGAGGCCAAATTTGGCGGATGGATTGTGAGTGTAGTGTAGGAAACCGGCATCCCTACACGGGCAAGGGAACCGCCGCCGCGGCCTCGGCCTCATCCGTTGAGGTTTATGTGGCCGGATGCTTCTCAGGTTGTCCAATTGTACTGAACAGGACTTTGCAACTTAGTCCCAACGCCAAGAGGAAGCATATTATCACAAAAGGGACGATGCTCGAATCGATACGCGAAGAAGAGAATGCAATCCAGATCCTGGAGGATGAGCCCTCCATCCCTACAACAGGAGGACAGGTACAATTTTCAGTGTGATTCAGAATCAACACTTGCAAAATGGCTCTAGTGAAAAAATTAGAGCATTTCTTGGTCCTTAATTAAATCTTTTAATAGATGGACCAAAATGGAACTGTTAAAAGATACTCTTAGCCATACTAAAAATTAACGGGTGTTCGTACATTAATTAAATCCAGTTTTTTTACCATTGTTTTGCAGTTGAGGCATAATACCTCAGATGATGAGAATTTGGGCGATAAAGATGGGGAATTGTCTTGGTTCAATGCTGGAGTGAGGGTGGGCCTCGGGATCAGCCTTAGTGTTTGTTCAGGACTTGGCATTGGAGTAGGTTTGCTTGCTATGACGTACCAAGGAATTGTAAGAAATTTTGGTGGGCGTTTACTTTGTGATTTGCTTAGTTATCTGAGTTTAAAACACACACGCAAAAGAAAAAAGGAAGAAGCTACCTGTACAATTGATTTCAAGACTCATTCCAGTCATCCAATGGTCATTAATGGTTCGGTGTAATCAAATAAGGATGTCTCTATCAATTTACTATATAGTATTTACAAAGCTGATTGAAAAAAGAAAACAAGGGATGTGGTGTGCATTTTTTTGCAAGCCAGAACAACATTTGGTACTTGGTGTAGAATATTCATATTCAGACTTAACTGCGAAGACTGGACAAGGGAAACCATTGATCAATTTTCCAAGTAAGGCCCATCCTGGGTATTTTTTTTTAAAAAAAATAAATCTGATATGTACTGATAAAGGATGTAATAGAAACCATTGAAGATAGGTAGAGGGGCCTCTATCCCATATCATGGTATTAGAGCCATGTATATGCGCGTATGAGATTTAATTTCGAGAATATCATATCAAGGGATATGTATTAAGATCCTACATCTGAAACCAATTGATTATATGGGATGGAGATCCCTCTACTATCACCAATTAATTTTAAATTGGATACCTCTATTCCCATCCTTTAACAAGTCTACTATGACTCTATGAGCACCCAAAAAAAAAAAAAAGAAAAGAAAAAAAAAAAGAAAATTTGCCTACCTTAAGTGACCACATCGTTGATGTTCCTAAGTAGGACTAAATGATTAGTTTACTACGTATTTGTTCTCCAAGACTTATTTTCATCAATTTACTACTTATTTTTATTAAAATCACATCAAACCATACTTATTTAGATTAAATTGGAATAATTCAGAGCATATTTTTTTTTTTTTTTTTGGATGAGCAATTCAGATCATATTAGAACTGATTTAATGTATGATATAAATAAGTAAATTTAAGTTAAAAAGGTCAAATAGGTATTTGTTAAAGTATACTTTAGTTTTTTTTATTTGATTTAGCTCTAAGAAGCAATCAGTAGATAGATCAGGAATGCTTGAATGCTACCTCGTACCTTCATTTTAGCTACACCATCGTAGACCTCGTTTTTCTTTTTTTGGAAGAGTCAAGGGCCAGGAAACAAGAGAATAAAGTATATGTAGTTAGTAATAATAATAAATTAAATAAGTCAATTATAATAAAGTTGGTACTAATTGGAATAAACAAAAATCACAAATGGGACTAATAAAGTAATAAGTTAAAGGTTGTTAACGAGACTTTCAAATAATTTTATGAAAGAGTTATAAACTATACATAAACTTTTAATTTTATGATTAATTTATATTGAATTTATAAAAGTAGAAAACAAAAAGTAGAAAATGATAAAGTAAAATATAAACATAGAAGAAAATAAAGTAAAAAATAAAAGCGATAATTTTTTTAAAAAAATTATTACTTTCCTTTGGAAGGAAATGCTAAATAGCTAAATAGCTAGGGATCCATAATTAGCAATCCAAAGTTAAAGATACTGATTTTTATGATGACAAATCGGATCCATAATTAGCAATCCAAAATATCAATGTTGGTGAATTACAAATCCCTATTTAGCATTTAAATGCTAATAAATAGCTAGGGATCGGAATTTTTTTCCGTCAAATCAAAATTTTGTAGTAATTAAAAAGAGAGAGAGAAACGCAAACACTAGTTTGGGGGCTTTACTTAGTTTGGCTCCAGACATGAGTAACCTGATGGTCAGCAAGGTGGAACAATAAAAGTAGATGTAATAAATATATTG
The DNA here is from genome assembly GCA_030278955.1 of Hygrophila difformis. Classification (NCBI taxonomy): domain Eukaryota; kingdom Viridiplantae; phylum Streptophyta; class Magnoliopsida; order Lamiales; family Acanthaceae; genus Hygrophila; species Hygrophila difformis. The sequence goes on from JAOANR010000199.1 coordinate 16,248, forward strand.
CCTAGGATCAAATACAAATTAACAGTTTATCCTGTCATCTGCATTGTTGTTACATGCCAGGATCCACTTCCTCTGGTTCTCTCACACAATTTCTTCAACAAATACTCAATTTGGACAGAAACTTCCTTGCACTACTTCGATCAACCCTTGTAGTTCGCAAGCATGACATTACAGTATCCAAAGTTAAATATGCTTGCCATTCCATTCAACAATCACAATAGATTGTTGAATCCTTACTGCGGGACGGGAGGTTCATGATTCCTGCACCAGAAAACTCAGTTATGAGTTTCTTTATTTTCACTACAACATCTTCCATTTTCATTCTTTCCCCAGAAAAATATTCCAAGTATCCCAACTCTAAGATGATGAGGAATCGTAAGTTTCAAAGCAGCTCAAAGCAATTCCTTGAAGATATTGCCAAAGAGTGAAAATTTACACTACTGCTATTCCTTAAATCTTCCATGTAGCCTATATATAGTGTTGCAAGGGTCCTCATACAACTGATGCTACCTTTCACTGAAGATTTAATGATACTGAAATCGCTGACAAGGGCAGTCATTACTCTATAGTCACAATGCTAGGCTTCAAATCACAATGAAGCAAACTGACAGAGTAACCATGGTGAAGTACTCGAGGAAACCAGCTACATCATGCCTCCTAATATTATGCTTTGATCTGTGCACTGCTTCTTTACAGAGTGAAACCTGAAACCCTGGAGAACCGCGCAACTTAAAACCTGAAAGGACCATTTGTGGGTTTACTCAGAATAATTCAATCAGAGAAACAATAAAATAAAAATTGAAGTGTTGAGATCCTTCAGTGATTCCAATGACTGTGAGATAGTTCCAGAAACATTGGTAAATCTATGTGCTATCGTGAGATTAATCACCATTTGCAAATCTTCGAGATTTGATGAGAGCTTGGGATCTCATTCCAAAACCGAGACATTGGTAGATCAATGACAGTGGCTATAAATCAATTTGAAGAAATATCAATTACCCACAGGACTTTCAAACTCCACATGTCAGCATGAATGCTACAAGTCAAGTGTAATTGGAATTGAGATATATGTACCTTAAGATAGGATACATTGTTGGAATTTTGAATTGGGGAGAACAATTGAGAGTTTAGATGTTATTGTTCTAAATCTCATTCTTCATTTTTCGCTAACATTACAAGGCTATTTATAGCCGGAAGGTTTACAAAAATAAAGATATAAAATACACCATTGTTGAAAAATTACGGATACGCAATTCGCAATCTTTGGCAGATTATAATTCAAACATATTGCTATTTTTTTATTACGGCTGGAGCAGCTACTTTTGACGACGACGTGAGCATGCGTTGTCGGGGACGACGGCTGGAGCATGCATAATTAGGTGAGTTTATTATTCAACATTTCCCCCCTTTAAACTCATCCTCTTGAAATCTTGGATTCCCAGCTTCTTCCACAAATACTGGAAGGTTTCAACTTTCAATGCTTTTGTAAAAATGTCTACGACTTGTTCACTCGAGCTGACATACTTCAGCTCCACTTCTTTTGATTTTACATGTTCCCGTATGAAGTGAAAACGGGTGTCTATGTGTTTTGAGCGTTCATGATTCACTGGATTTTTTGCAAGGGCAATGGCAGACTTATTATCAACATGAATCTTGATTGTACTTTCTTGTTGTATCTTCAAATCTCCAAGCAATTTCTTCAGCCAAATTGCATGACAGATGCATGCAGCAGCAATGTATTCTGCTTCACAAGTCGATAACGCGACAATGGGTTGCTTCTTTGATGACCATGTGAATGCATTTCTACCAAGGTAGAGCACGAACCCTGATGTGCTTTTTCGATCTTCTTTACTTCCAGCCCAATCACTATCACTGAATCCAACCAATTCAGTACTTTGATTTGTAGAGTATAGCATGCCATAACTGATTGTCCCTTGAATGTACTTCAAAATTCTTTTCGCAACTTTCAAGTGTGAAGTTTTTTGTGTTTCCATGTACCTGCTAACAAGACCAACTCCAAACAAGATATCAGGTCGTGTGCAGGTTAAGTACCTCAAGCATCCCACAAGACTTTTGTAATAGGTTGGATTTACTGGGTTTCCTTCTCCTTCTTTAGTCAATCTAGTGCCAACTTCCAGCGGTGTGTCGACACTGCAACAATCTTCCATTGAGAATTTTTTCAAGATCTCCTTTGCATATTTTTCTTGTGAGATAAATATTCATTCTTCATCTTGTTTGACTTCAATGCCTAGGAAGCATTGCATCAACCCTAGGTCGGACATTTCAAACTCCTTTTCCATTGATTTCTTGAACTCCTGGATCAAGGCATTATCGTTACCTGTAAAGATAATGTCATCAACATATAGACATACCAATAAAAATTCTCCAGACAGGTTTCTTTTTGCATATATGGAGTGCTCATATGGGCACTTTACAAATCCATTTTCGATAAAGTATTTATCGATTCTTGAATTCCAAGCTCTTGGTGACTGCTTCAATCCATAGAGCGCTTTCTTCAACTTGTACACCTTGTCTTCTTGGCCTTCAATTATGAATCCAGGTGGTTGCTCAACATAGACAACTTCTTTAAAATTTCCATTCATAAATACAGATTTAACATCCATTTGATGTATCTGCCACTTCTTTTGAGCTGCTTGTGAAATGAGCAGCCTCACTGTTTCAAGCCGGGCAACTGGGGCAAAGACTTCTTCATAATCAATTCCATATCTTTGATTGTACCCCTTTGCAACGAGACGGGCTTTGAGCCTTTCAATTCCTCATTTTGCATTTCTTTTCGTCTTGAACACCCATTTGACTCCAATTGCTCGATGTGTGTCAGGAAGTGATGTGAGCTCCCATGTATTATTTTTTTGAATGGCTTGAATTTCTTCCTCCATAGCTTTTTGCCACTTGACTTCTTTAGAGGCTTCTTGAAATGTCAATGGGTCAAGACCTGCAAATAGACAGAAATTATTGAATTCATCATCAATTTGCTCACTGGAGTCATATATGTCCTGGACCCTTCTTGTTCTTCTCACAATAGGACTATCATCAGAGGATTGGCTTTCAACTTCAACATGATCAGGTACCATGTCCTCCATTTGTTGTTGCTGTCCCTTTTGCTTTTCCTGTTCGTCATTAAAAGGAACTTGCTTGGTCTGCTCATCTTCATTCCATCTCCAAGTTTGATCCTCATTAAAGATAACATCTCTTGACATCACCACTTTGCGGGTTACAGGATTGTACAGTTTGTACCCGCTACAATTTTCACCATAGCCAAGAAAAATACATTTTTGGCTTTTATCTTCAAGCTTTGTACGCTTTTCTTCCGGCACTTTTGCAAAATAAATGTTTCCAAAAATTCTCAGATGATCAACTTTTGACTTTTTCTCACTCCAGGCTTCTTCGGGAGTTATGTCTCCAATACTCATTGTTAGGAACCTGTTCAACAAATAGACAACACAATTTACAGCATCACCCCAAAATTCTTTGGGAATATTTTCTCTTTCAGCATACATCGTACCATATTCAAAATTGTTCGGTTCTTTCTTTCTGAAAGACCATTTTGTTGTGGTGTATATGGCATCGTGAGTTGGTGTGATATCCCATGCTCTCTGCAAAAATGATCAAATTCTCGAGATGTGTATTCTCCACCACGATCTGTCCGTAGGCACTTTAATTGGCACCCACTTTGTTTCTCAGCAAGGTTTTTAAATTCTTTGAATTTCGAGAAAACTTCACTTTTTTCTTTCATCATATAGATCCATGTTTTTCCACTGTAGTCATCTGTGAAGGTAAGAAAATACTTGTTTCCACCAATAGAAACTGGAGTAATTGGTCCACAAACATCAGAATGTACCAGCTCAAGTCGCGATCTAGCTCTCCTCGCGCCATACTTCTTGAAGGTGTCGATGTTGTTTTCCCATGACACAAACCTCACAAACATTGTTGGAGGATTCAATCTGCGACAGTCCTGTTACAATATTATTTTTCTGTAACAATTTCATTACATCAAAGTTAAGATGCCCATACTGGAGATGACATAACTTGCCGCTATCAACAGTAGTTGTCTTCAAGCATTTTGAGTCATCTATAATGAGTTTCAAGGGAAACATTCTGTTCGTCGTCATCTTGACATGTGTGATCAACCTGTTATTCTTATCTCGCAAAGTAAGAGCCAAACTAAAAAGCTGAAGCTATCTATTTACATAATAAATCCAAAAATGCTTGGATCTCTCTTTCTAAGCAATCCGATTGATTAACAATTTCGGTTAGATGAATCATTTTTTGTAGTTCTAATTCTATAATAAAAATGAGCCCCACTAATAATACTAAAAATAATAATAATAATACATTTTCAAATATTTCTAACACATAACATTATAACTATAAAAAAAAAAATTAAAAAAAAAACAATGTATATTTAACCAAGATTTATTATAATGAGCTCCACATCCACTGTGAAGCTTACTGTCAAGATTTATTAACTTTTCCTTCTAAAAGATGGAAAATACTATAAATGGGGAGTGAGTGAGGTACCATACCGAGGCCATCTCCATCCAAGCTCACGGAGCTCTTCTACATTTTCCCATTACATCTTCTTCACTTTCTTCCACATCGTCAATTAACTTTAACTCATTTTATTTCCAATAAAACAACTCAATATTTTCCACATCATTAAAATATTCATAACACAAAATTTAAATAAAAAATAGAATAATAATTTTTTTATTATTTTTTTTACTGAAGGAATAAACTATTTTTAATTCTATAATTAAAAATTTTAAATTTATAAAAGGGAGGAAAAAAGAAAGAGAACAAAATAAAAAAATAAAAATATAAATATAAAAAGTTGTACCCGGCAGAGCTACTCCTATTTGGAGAGCAAATGCCACGTCAGCAAGGGCCTTGGGGAGCTCTTTTAAAAAGCATTCCCAAAAGGAGATTGTCTAATTAAGCTGCCACTGTCAAGCTTTCCTGGACTACCACATTATTGTACCTAGGGTTGTAAACGAACCGAATCGAACCGAATACCACAGTATTCACTTTGATTTGATAAGCTTTTCGAATATTATCGAATCGAATCGAATTATTCTATAAGGTAATTTAATAATTAATAAAATTAATTTTAATTATTAAACTTAAATATTTAATTTGATTTATAGATCAAATTTAATATTTTAATATTATATATAAATATATTTATATTAATTAGTAAATATAGTCACTAAAATTAAATTTTTAAATTATTTAACAAAATAAATTTATATATTTATATATAATTTTAATATAAAATCGAATATCGAATCGAATCAAATATTAATCGAATATCAAAATTACAAATAATTTCGAATCGAATCACGAATTGAACAAAAAATATTTGATTCTTTTACAACCCTAATTGTACCTACAGGAGTAGGAGTACAGAGTTGAGAGAACTACTTTTAAAAACTGAAATCAAAGCATGACTCTTGATATTATTGTCTTCACTTTGTGTGAATACAATACATAAATAAATGCGAGTCTTTGAAGCAAGTGATGAGCCAATATAGGAGTAGTAATTTAGTTGAAGCGTGAAAATATAAATTTATGAGTTAATTAATAGTACAAATTTTTGTTATTAATATTGAGATGAAAGAGACAACTGTTTTAAGAATGTTTAAGAATGGAGGGAGTATAGTAAAATGGAGTTAGGCAGTCTCCATAAACCAACCAGTCCATGTGATAATTATTGATGACAACATCATCATACTTAAAGATTTGGCTTTATTTGAGTCATAATCAGATTAATTAATTAATGATGGAACCCCAAAGTTTTATTACACCAAATGAGAAGAGAAGAATGAAGTACCTTTCCCTAATGAAACTATAAACAACCATCTCTACAACCACTTTCTTCTCAGACAGTATATGGAGACTTTGTAAGCATGCAGTTTTTTTTTTTTTCTTTTTTTTTAAAGACTCTGCAACGTCGTCAAGTCGTAAACAATACTAGTTGTAACAATATAGTATAGTGAATAGTGAAGGATGTTGTGTCCAATGGGATCATGAGGCCCGACTCAGTGTGAGCCCACTATCGGGTTTTGAATACAAAAACAAAATAAAATAAAATAAAATAAATAGCAGCCCACTCTAGTAGTAGTATTTGGGATACTTTACTACTCTCTCTGTTCCTAAATAGTTCTCTCTTTCAGCTCAATTTCAATAATCAATATTTGTATTATTAATTAACTTATAAATTTACATTTTTAGCATTCAACTAAACTCATTCTTAATAAATATCAACAAATAGCATTTATGTAAAGTGAAGAGCAATATACGTCCTCCGTTCCTTTTTAGTTGTCGTTGTCATTTTTACTTAGTTATAGGTAGTTATACTATATTTTTACTATATTGTCACTCACTTTACATGAATGCTATTTGTTGACATTTATTAAGAATGAGTTTAGTTGAATGGTAAAAATGTAAATTTATGAGTTAATTAATAATACAAACATTGGTTATTGAAATTGAGCTGAAAGAGACAACTATTTAGGAACGGAGGGAGTAGTAAAAACAATGAATTGTGAAAATTTGAACTCTCAAAATAGAAGCGGTAATGAGTTTCACTTAATTATCTAGCTTAGCTTCTACTTAATTAAGGGTTACGTAAGGGTTACTTAAGTATTTTGTAATCTGATTTGCAGCCATTCAGTAATAGCTAGGTAGTAGAAACTAAAGGGAAACTTGTACGAACAGAATAATAAGTGTAACTAAAAATGAAGTAAGTGTCATTGAAACAACTGATCACTACTTATTCGGATCACAAATAATGCATTAAATTAGAAAGTAGTAGAAGAAAAGATTGATTTTCATGAAAAGAAAGTGAGGGATCAATTCGGAGATGAGAGGGAACATGCATGATAACAACAAATTAAAGCAAACAGTAGTATTTATTACTGTATATGAAAACTCGATCGTTATTACATAGTATTCCTCATCAAATAAAAGGGAGTGGGAGTGGATTGTACATATCGTCATTATACTATGGAGTATGATAATAATAATAATAATAGTCGGTACGAACTGTCTGGTAATAATATACTAACTGGGAGAGGATAGCTAGCTATACACATACACTCTGTGGAGCAGCATGATCTCGGGATGATCCGATCCGATCCACACCGTATACGTTGTTCGAATCCGGCCACGGTCTAATCATATAGTATAATCTGGGATGCGAACGTGGCCGGATTCTATTCTCCGGAGATCCTCCATCAGAATATCATAGTGCCTCTTCACTTCCTCCGCCGATTTGCTGCCACCCACCGCCCGGGCCACGTTCTCCCACCGGTCCGGTGTGTCCCGGTCGAACCGGGCCAGCGCCTTCTCGAACAGCTTGTTGTCCTGAACCGTCCACGAACCCGCCGCCGGCCTCCACGAACTCCTTGAACCCGAACCCATTATATATTGCCAAACTCAATTCTTTGAAATATATAATATGTTTTCTCATATAAAGAAATTAAAGATGATTTTTTCGCAAATATAATTAGTTTGCAGTTGCAAACTGGAATGAAGAAGGGCTATTATATAGAGGCAGCTAGCTATTAAAAATAAGGGGAAATCTTTTTTTTTTCTTTTCTTTTTTTTTTTTTTGATGATTAACCTATACAGACTAAGGAAATGGGTGGTAGGAACTCATACCATAAAATTACGAAAGGAAATAAAAGGGAGAGATAGCGGGCCGGTTGGAAATCGAACTTCTAATCTTCCATTGAAAGTCAAGGAATTCAACCACTTGAGCTAAGTCCTCATCCCCTTTAGAGTTTTTACCTACATATACAAACATGTTATTAAAATCTATATTAAAAATACGACGGTTAAAAGTAATTCTCTGTATAATTTAATTATTTTTAAAATTAGTCGGCTGAATATATGTTTTAATTTCTAACAAAACAAATCAATAAAATCTAATATGAGAAAATATTTTATTATAATTTGTTCCTATAGGGCGTATACTATAGTCCAATTGCATGAATTTACTCAAATAATACCGGATCAGGATTAATATTTTGATTAAGTTCTTCGTTCAATTCAGGGTGTTCTCATCGTCAAAAACTGTTCATGTATATTCATTCTCTTCAATAGTTCTTACCCCAAGTTGTTCTTAAGTCGTCTTGACAAACCAATAACAACATCGATCAACTTTACAATACAGAGAAAATGGCGTACAACGGTAACGTTGACATAATAAGGTTTTAAGGCATTTTCTGAACATTGTTTTTCTGTCTAGGTTACTCTAGTATCACGAACAAAGCTGACACCAAAGTTGTCCAAAATAAAGTGTTAATTATCTTACTTTGTACAGTATATCTCCTAATTCGCATTATTCTTAATTTATGTAAGTAATATTAAAATACCCTTCAATTAACTTGAACTAACTAAAATATCAATTTAATAATGAATATATATATATATAGGTAATGTATGAGAGAACTATTCCCTTAATTAATTTCATCATGGAATGAAATGTTAATGATAATATTTACCCCACGACAAAGGAAATGGACAGTGTATAGCAAGGTAATCAAAATCTAGATTTTATGTAGGATTGGTTTTCCATTTGCAAGATCGGGATCGTATGATCGTATTTAGATTTTAAAATCCTATGAAATTAGGACAAAAAAAAATATTCATAATGCATATTAGTAAATTACAATAACCAATATCAATAGGCAATAATTTGTTTAGCAAAAAAAATGATAATAATTGAACATTTAAGACATGTTGCTTGAGCTGTGTTGGATTTGTCATTAGAATTTTTCCCATTTTCGTCAGTCTCAATTATTGTCTCATTGGATTCATCGTAATCTATCTGGGCAGGGGGTTTAGGACCAAGGTTGTTAAGATCGGGATCCTATATGAGATCGTTTTTCTCTTTGCAAGATCGGGATCGTAAGATCGAATCGGGATTCTAAGATCTTATGAAATTGCAATAATGGATAAATTCAATTATGCATACTAACAAGTAAATGCATTATTTCGTGTGTTTACGAATCTTGCAAGCTAATTAATACAATACGGTACAAAAACATCATAATTTAACATAAAATATTTCTACAAGTTCTTAAGTTTAAAATTAAAAAAAGGAACTTACTTTGATCCCAAATTATAAAATCCTACAAAAATTTTATACGTTTAATAGGGTATGATCGTAAGATCGTAGAAGCGTTTAAGGGAATATGACGATAAGATCGTAAGATTCTACAATCAGGATCGAGATCTTATACAGATCTTACTAATTTTAAGATCCTACAAGGATCGGGATCGTTTTAAAGAGGTGTGGTCGTAAAATCGTAAGATCCTAAGATCAGGATCGGGATCTTAACAACTATGTTTAGGACTAAGATCTCAATCAGCAGGGGGTGCTGGAAAGGGATGCTACGGCAAGGGCGGTGGTAGAAAGAGGAAGGGGATGTGAGGGCGACGATAGGGAGAGAAGAGGATACGACGGCGACGTCAACAACAGGAGCTGAAGGAGATACAACGGCGACTGTTGGAAGAGGAAGATAAAGGGGAAGCGAGAAAGATAGAGATGCAAACAAAAATCCCTAGATCTGGATTTTGGAAAAGAATTGAGGACTGAAAAATGAAAAAATGAGATGAAAATAAGAGGGAGTGGGATCGGATCGTTCAAAGATTTGATCATGTATAGATCCTATAGATCTTATACAAATCTCACCCTAATTTAGATCACATATAGATCTTGATCATTTTTTACTTTGTGGAATCGTAGGATCGTAAGATTCTAAGATCTAGATCTATTTTAATAAGCTTGGTGTATATTATATATGTTGATGATGAGGGGTTGGATACTTGGATCAGAATAGGCAATTCTTTTTTCCTAATTAACTTTTTTAGCTTATCTTCAATTCGGAGAGAAGCTAAGGCTTTGTTTTGAAGAGTGTTATGGAGCTTTAAATTTTTTAACGGCGCCCCTATATATACCAATCAATTTGTCCTTTTCTTATCCTACTGTATCTTACAATTAATATACTATCCCCAATAGCCAAATGACAATACGATGGTAATAATGTTCCAATTGATCTCTCAATATACAATTATGGAAAAAAGAATAACTTTGAAGCCAAATATTGTGTTTTTAACGGACCGTTTGATTCGGGATATGAGATTCTCATTGGAAATTTTGGGTAGGGAATGAAATATGCTCATGTTTGATATATACATGACATGTTTCATGTGGGAATGCTGAGTGTTTTAGGTGAGAATGTGATTTCCCACCTAAGGGCAGGTAATCTTAGAGACATTAAATAAGTAATTATCATATAATAAATCACATATAAAGAATTTTCAATATTTAAAAAATAAATCGGCTTAAATATTTTTATTGTGTAGCAAAATGATATATTTATAATATTCGTTCAATTGAAATTCAATGATATTATGATAAATCTATTAGAACTGAAAATCTGAGATTTCCGATCCAACCAAATACAATAATTTTAAAACAAAAAAAAGTAAGATTCTCAACATTTCACATTTTCAAGAATTTTATATTCCCAATAATTATATTCCCGCTAATAATATAAAATTCTTCCAACCAAACAAAAAAAAAAATGAAGCTTTGAGAAGGAAAAAGGATAGGGTGTCAGAGCGTGCGTATGGCTTCTTATCTTTCATTGGAATTAGGGTTTTCAGACTCTATCATATCAATAATTATTTCTAATATGAGTATATGTGGTATACAACCTTCCAAAATTTGCAACTTTCCATTGGAATCATATTGTGTATGTGGATATATATATTCATTGAAATCAATAATCTTTGAGGCTCCATAATGCAACCTTCCAAAATCCGCTTTCAATTATTTATCATATTATGTATGTGGATATATGTGGAATACTCACGAAAACCATATCCAAAATTTTCAATTTTCTTTTATGATAAAGTTTATTCTGTGAGATTGAACCTCTAGTAGTAAATTATCTCAACCTATAGGTTGGGTCCCATTCGATTACCTTTTTTTTCACTTTATAATTTGTGTGGTATTCACCGTTCCTTTTCCAAGTCTTTAATAACTCCTTAAAAAAAATTGTCTAGGTAGCCATGCATGTACATATCTAGAAAAGAAAAGAAAGAAAGAAGACGCGTATAAATAGGAGTAATAAACTTGGCACGAGTCCCACCAATTTTTAAAAGAAAAAGTTTTAGACATCTGATTTAACCAAGGAAAGACTACTACTAATTAACTAATAAGCCTCGTTTTGAAGGGCTTGGTGCCGTTGGGCTCTATGGCCCAACTTTGCTGAGTTTCATATGGGCCTACTAACCTCACAAAAATGTATGGTATGAATGAGTCCATAGGCACATAAACTTGTGAGTATAGAGTGTTGACAAATATTTCCTTCCTCCCTCTTATTTGCAACATTGATATTTTTGACACTATTCACAGTTTAATATTATCTCAAATTTTTATCATAGTTATTGAAGAAATAATATAGTAAAGTGAGATCTTGTAAGATTCGTCTACACTTGTAGTTTTAGAATATAAACTTTTTATAATTTTTATTGTATACAACTTAAGTTATTAATTATTGAAAATTTGCATCGGCATATGTACATGTTCCTAATGGTGCAAAACTAAAAAAATAGAGGGAGTACTATTATTAGATACTTTTTGGACTGGTGTTATTAGTTACTTCATATAACTTGGCGTGTTTTATGATATATCAGCATCAATTTATTTCATTGATACGTGAGAGATGAGGCTAGCCTAGCTCATGTCACTTCAATAATATTATTCCCAGAAAGAAATTACCTAAATCTCAAGGCATCACACTATCACATATAGTTCCTTAGCTTCATCCCAATCATACTTCCAATAATAGTAGTAGTATCGGGTCGTTTGGTTCGGGTGAGATTCCCACTAAAAATCTTAGGTAGGGAATGCAACATGCCCATCTTTGATTCGGTGCATGTTTCATGTGGGAATCTCACATTCCCACCTCGGTGGGAATGTTGGGTGTTTTAGGTAGGGATGAAAACGGTACGGATACGGTCGGATAGTGTCGGATACGAATATTATCCATTTTTTTTGTCGAATTCGGTATCGAATACGGATGGGCCGGATACGAATACGATTTCGGATATTTCGGATTACGGATACGGTACGGATACAGGACGGATATATGACGGATACGGATTCAATCGGATACAGATTATCGGATAATTTTTTATAACATTTTTTGAAAATTTGATATTTTTAATAATTATTAATAATTTTTAATTATTAAATATTAATATATTAGTATATTCGGATATCCATATTTAAAATCCGGATAATATCCTATCAATTTTCGGATAAGGTCGGATATTCTCGGATACGGTCAGATATTTTCGGATACGAATACGAATGCGGATATTAAAATACGGATTCGGATTCGGATACGAATATTGAAATATCCGTCCGGATAGTTGAAAACGGATTCGGATTCGAATATAATCGGATACGGCATCGGATCGGTCGGATATTTACCGTACCGCTTTCACCCCTAGTTTTAGGCCACATTCCACCTGGAAGGCAGGTAATCTTATATTACCACCTTCACTTTACCTACTTTTATATTAATTTGACTTTTATACCCTCACTTTTTATATTTATTTTATTTTATAAATTTAGATATTTATATTATAAAAAATGATAAATATATGAAATTTAATTTTAAAAAATAAATTGGAAAATTTTAAATTATTTAAACATAATTTTTATATATATATATATTCTCATATTTTAATATATATTTTTATATTTTTATATGTATTCTCATATTTTAATATATTCTCATATTAAATAAGTAACTATCACACGATAAATTACATATAAAGAATTTTCAATATTTTAAAAAATAAAGGGGAAGTTATTGTTTAATACCCGGCCCTTTAAGTTCTTATGTATTAGTATCCGTATACTATATACCTTATGTATTGATACCCACTGAACAAATACATTACATTTCAGGACCTGTCAAATAAAACTAAATCAAAACTTTTAAAAACTGTTGAAATGACAATAATGCTCCCACTTTTGGCAGACATGTCATTGATTAGATGCAGGGTTGGCAGACCCCTTTTTTCTTTTAATCTCCATTCTCTTTCCAAACCTGCGAGCTATCGAAGACACAATGGACGCCCATTTTTTCACGGGAAAATTGTTGGAGAAGCTTGTTCGCGAAGCTTGGTAGGGAAGATCGAAGATAGGAAAGCTCAGGGTTTGCGACACCGTGATTTTCGTGAAGGGGTGAGTGTGATGGGTTATGGAGTTATTGCGACGGGTGAGGCGGGTTTTAGGGGCAAGAGTGCAACGGGCTCTTGGAAGAGGAAAGCTCGACGGGAGAGGAGTGTAGTGAGATGGGTTAGGAGGGTTCTTTTTGGGCTAGTGCAAGGGGCTGTAATGGTTGGTGGAAGAGGATATTGCGACATGTTACGAGTGTTTGTTGAAGTCAATGATGAACGACATTGAAATGCAACCACATAGGCAAAAGGAACCCGAAATGCAACGACACGAGACTTTGTTCTTTTGTCATTACAAATCCGAAGTGCAGCTTGTGCGGATAAGGGATTCCGGTCTCCTTTAGGATGTCTTTCGGTTATTTTTTATTTTTTTGTGCACTTTGGTATTGTTATGGCTACCATGAATGCTTTCTACTGAGTGGATTAGTATTTGTGTATTTTTATTTTTCATTTTAATTATGTGGACATCGATATTGTTATGGCTAGGGAGAATTATGTTTTAGTGAGTCAATATGTGTTTGGACTGATGCAATACATGTAACATGGATTTAGATATGTAAATGATCACGATCCTGGTATTGAAACAATAGTGTGTAGTAGGTGATGTTTTCTATATTTTTTGCAATACATCGGTGTCCCATAACTAGTATAGTGGTATACTTGTGTGTATAATATGTTGTAATATGTTTAGGTGACTTGTACTGTATGAGTAGGATCATGATATTGATTTTCGTGCAGTGTTATTGCATGTTGATGTCTTCGAATTATGCACATTGATTTGTTAGTATGAAAATATCTAGTACTCGTATACTTACGAAGACATAGGAGTCACCTGGGTCAATGCAATAAAAGGCATATAACATAAATTTAAAGATGTTGGACAGTTTCAAAAGGTCCTCAAAAATCACAGCATTCTAGTCCTCCATGGCGGACTATGTGCACAACAATACCAAAACCATTGTATTGGACTATATGTTCCAATAAGAACACAGCATTACCATTCATAATGAACACCTGATGTTCTCCTTATCATGTACCACACTCTAGTAAGGAACTACCATTGTATACAAGATAAGTCTCCCAAAGGGACATGCACATTGTTGCATATAAGATTAGGTTGTGTCTTGTTCACAATTATTCATAAATTCTCAAAGACACATTAACACATTTGTTGAAGATCATGGTTGTTTTTGTTGTTCATAGCTATACATAAATTCCTTTATGTGTTCCAAGAAGAACACACAATTATCATTCATAACGAATACCTGATATTCTCCATACCATGTACCACACTTCAGTAATGAACTACCATTGTACAAGATATGTCTACCAAATACATGTACATCATGTTGTATATAAGTTTGGGTTATGTCTTGTTCACAATTATTCACAAATTCTCAAAGACACAACTAACATATTTGTTGGAGATGATGGTTGTTTTTGTTGTTGATAGCCATACATGAATTAATTAGCATCATTGTATTAAACTATGTGTTCAAAGAACACGCCATCATCTTTCAAGGAACACACAGAACTATGTGTTTTCCCAAGAACACACCATCACCTTTCATGGAATACACCAGATATTCTTCACCAAATATACTCCTCTACTGAAAGGAAGTACAATTCCTTCAGTCATGCCCCATATAGTGATAAAAGGCCGATTTGGGGCATATAGAGTTGGGTTAATGTGTTGCTCACCATTATTCGTACATTATTTAACATAAACAAACATATTTGTTCGTTATTATTGTCAATTAAATGGTTGAATGCCATTAATGAGCTCAAATACAAGATTTTGTGATGGACTATGTGTTTTCCAAAGAACACACCATCACCTTTCATGGAATACACCAGACATTCTTCACCAAATGTACTCCTCTACTGAAAGGAAGTACCATTCCTCCAGTCATGCCTCGTATAGTGATAAGAGGCATATTTGGGATACATATGGTTGGGTTAATGTGTTGTTCACCATTGTTCGTACATTATTTAACATAAACAAACATATGTGTTCGTTATTATCGTAAATTAAAGTGGTTGAATGCCATTAATAAGCTTAAATACAAGATTTTGTGGTGGATTATGTGTTTTCCCTAGAACACAGCATCACCTCTCATGGAATACACCAGACATTCTTCACCAAATATACTCCTCTACTGAAAGGAAGTACCACTCCTTCAGTCATGCATCGTATAGTGGTAAGAGGCATATTTGAGGCACATATGGTTGGGTTAATGTGTTGTTCACCATTATTCGTACATTATTTAGCATAAACAAACATATTTGTTCATTATTATTCTAAATTAAAATGGTTGAATGACATTAATGAGCTCAAATACAAGATCTTGTGGTGGACTATGTGTTTTCCCAAGAACATACCATCACCTTTCATAGAATACACCGGACATTATTCCCCAAATGTACTTCTCTACTGAAAGAAAGTACCATTCCTCCAGTCATGCCTCGTATAGTGATAAGGGGCATATTTGGGGCACATATGGTTGGGTTAATGTGTTGTTCACCATTATTTGTACAGTATTTAACATAAAAAACATATTTGTTTGTTATTATTATAAATTAAAGTGGTTGAATGCATTAATGAACTCAAATACAAAATTTTGTGTTGGACTATGCGTTTTTCTAAAAGCATATGATAAATAAGCAAAACTATTCCATCGCAATTAAAGCAAAACGGTGAAACACCAATCAATATTTATCCCATCAGTACTAGATAAAACTAAACATGATCAAAAGAAAAATAAACGACTGATGTCGGAAGTGTTGAGGGCAGCCGCGTGAAGGGAGGTGGTGCCGGGTTTCCCAAGAGTAGTGCCAGCCACTTGTAGAAGGGTGGTGTTAGGATCATTAACATTAGTATAAGCCGGGTCTGCCCCCCTTCTCCATCCCCTGCTCGGCCACCTGGTCCATCACCGGGTATGTCTCATTTTCCATCCCTGCTTGGCTGTTTGAGCCGTCACCAGGTCTGAGTATTGGCATGTCATATCGAGGAGACCACATGGAATTGTATACCACGACATCCTTCGATGACAAGTCCAAGACAATGAGGAACCAATGGAACAAGAAGGTTACGGGCACCAAAACGTAATCCAATCCCTTCTCAAACCCCTTGTCCACCACATCAAATTCTGTCTTTCCAGTACTCAACCGTCAAATTCATGCTAAATCCATTAATCATCACTACGAATAAGAACATAATGTACAGTACTCAACCATTAAAGAACAATACTGCACTCGTACAATACTGGACAAATAATTCAAAACACTGATGGTACGCTAAATGACACCATACAGAATACTCTCATTTCTAAAACACCATATGCAATATTGTTATCATTTTCTATTGCAGAGTGCACAAAACCATCCCAAAAACAATCTAATATTCACTAATCATTGTTGTCCAAACATACACACCAAAATCAACCATACCCATCTCTATTTAGTAAGATGCACAAAATCAACCCAATAACAGTGGTGCATTCCAGAAAACTCTGTGGTATATCAGAAACCAGCCCAAACCAACCCTAGCCATTTCTATTCGCCAAATTGCACAAAGTCAGCCCCAAAACAGCTCCAACACAAGTGGTTTTGATGTGAACCGTGGTGTCCCACAACAGGTTTCATAGTTTTCTATCAAAATTACGCAAGTATGAAATCGTGTAACTTACCCAAACCGTAGCAAACAACAAACAAAAAATATTTTTCTCTTCATGTTTTACCCATTTAAATCGCAAATTGCAGTCCTCCAATTCACCCCTAAACCCTCTAACAAAACCTCATTCTCAAAATACTCCCTAAACCCTGTTATACCCCAACCGCAACAGGTCTCTAGTTTTTTTAGCACAAAAACGAGTTCAACCCTAAACCCTAAGAAAACCCCATTCTCAAAATGCTCCCAAACTTCCAACATCGCAATCCACAAAAACAAGTTCAAATGTAAACACCAATGTCAATGAAACTCATAAATGTAAACAACCATTCAAACGGGCAGCCCTAAAAGACACCTAATTCGGAACCTATTCAAATTTCCGTACCTTTAGTTTTCCAGGTTCGAATCTATTCCATTCGTATCTCCTTCCTCGAATCTGAAATGAAACAGTGGGCGCTATGTTGCAATAGATAGATCGCAGATAAGGGAGATCTCTGCATTGTTGCAATGGTGGTAGATCAAGCTTCCACATAGACGATCTTCAATGTTGCAATGTTGGTGAGAGATTTTGTTTTTTTCCTTTGTAGATGTGAGTGAGGTGATGGATGTTACTTTTGCAGATGACAAGACATCTCCATGCAATTACTTCTTTACCCTTCTCAATTCCTCAATACAATTTTAATCAATGGTGTTTAAGTCATTTCAACTTTTTATTTTTAGAAAGAAAATTAAAATTCAGAGATGGGTACCGAAATAGAAGTATTATAGTATACGGGTATCAAACAAGAAGTATTTGAGGACTGGGGTATTAATCTTCAATTTTCCGAAAAATGGGGATAAATCGGCTTAAATATTTTTATTGTGTAGCAAAATGACATATTTATAACATTCGTTCAATTGAAATTCAGGGACATTATGGTAAATTAATTAGAACTAGAAATATGCGATTCCCAATCTAACCAAACGCAATAATCTTAAAACATCAAAAAATAAGATTCCCAGCAATCTCATATTCCCAGTAATCTTACATTCCCAGCAATCACATTTTCACTGGTAATTTAAGATCCCTCCAACCAAACGCACCGTAATAGTTATGCAGTCTCATAACTCATTAATCTGAATTGAAGAATAACAAATACGGAGTACTTCCAAAGTCAACTACTCACGGTCAGTTTTTTTTTTTTTTTTTCAATCGTCAGGCAAATGATTGTGGGTATAATTAAATGAGTTATAGAATTTTAATTAGATTGTGGGTATTTTTTTTAAATAAATACATTTTTAAAATTCCATTTGCTCCATATGAATATCTTTTTTGTTAAAAATATACTACTCATTGTCAAAAGTGGAAAAGATAATTATTTAATGGGACCAAAAGTTGGTGAGAGAAAATTCTACGAGACATGAAGTGGAATTTTTCCCTTAAAAATTAATTTTATTTAGTTATTAAACTGGATATCCCAAACTACATTGACATTAAAAATTAATCTTTCAACTTTACAGTTTTCAATCTTTATTGACGTTTTTCAGTAAAACAGAATATTTTCGGAAAAATCCATTAATAAAATCTGCTTCATGTATATAATTATGAAGAAATTAAGAACCAGAATATGTTTTTTGATATTACTAGCCATTGGGACAAATGATAAATACTGGAGAACATAATTAATGGAGTATTCATTTTCAAATTAAATTAGAAAGAGATATTCGTCTAATATAATACTCCCTCCGTCCCGCGAAGATTGAAGCCTTTCTTTTGGACACGGTAATTTAGGTACTGAAGTTTAGTAGTTAAAGTGGTGTGGGTATTTGTGTTTAAGATTATAATGAATTTTGATACTGTTTATTGTTTAACTTTGACTTAATATTATCATAGTGATGTAATTTGAGAAAAATATTCAAGTGTGGTCTTGTTATAATCGTCTAATCGTGTAGTTTTAGAATATATATTTTATACAATTTTTATTTGTATCAAATTTGTAATATTAAGAGTTAAAGAAATATAAGGGACTTTGTGTAGGAAAGTAATAATACATTGGAATTTGTGCAGAATAGTAAAAGTAAGTATTTTTAATGGGATTTGACAATAATTAAGATTCTAATCAAACTTATATTAATTTAATTTTTCTAAAAACGGAAAGGGTTCAAACTTCGTGGGACATCCCAAAAAGGAATATGGTTCAAACTTCGTGGGACGGAGGGAGTACTATTCTTGTAGCTTTCACGCCTCAACTCCCCATCATTTGTTGTATTAAGACATATATCTGTAGTTGCATTATTTGCAGCCAAATTTTCTAATCCTACTACATAAGTGATGAAGCATACACAAATTGATCTTTTTTTTTTAATTTTTATTTTTTAAGTAAATAATAAAAAGGACCATGATTATAGATGGTGATTTGATAATTTCCGCTCATTACGACTGACATTGTATTAAATTAGCGTAATGGCAATAATAATTCTGGCATATTATTATGGTTGATATATCAATATCATTTCCCTAATCAGGATTTAGCTAAGCCAACATGTTGACCAAATATAAAGACATCATTCATTCATGTTAAGTTTTATCAATTCGGTTACTGTGCAGAATTATTAATTATCTGCATATGCAACATAATGCCTAATAATCTAAAAGTGATGGTAAATTTGTTCTTTCTTTATTATCTCAAATACCTCTAAATATGGAACTAAATTATCCCTACAAATATAAATTTACAACATGATGCCTAGTAAACTAAAAGTGATGGCAAATATTATCCATCATTTTTATGGCTTGGAGCATCATGGTGCATATACAACATTCTGCACCCAAGCCGGTCCCAACTTTTATCAACTAATGTTAGAAACGTCATTATTACTACTATTTCAGAAGAAAAATATTATTGATTTTTAATTTTATATATACAGGAGTCATATTCATAGGAATGTGACTTCAAAATAAATTTTTATTTGAAAATGAAATAAAATCTTCGTTGGATCATTCTTGTCTCCAGACAACGATATTTTCGTGAAATAATGCGAATTAGGAGATATAGAGATAATGCTCCAAAAATTCTGAAAATTGCCATTTTCGCACAGACCGTTCGGTACTAATCAGTCGTGCATCATGCATGGCGCACGGCAAGTCATGCCGTGCACGACAATACACGCACGGCAGGTCTTGGCCGTGCGCTACTCTTTGCGCAAGGCGACACTTGCCGTGCACGCATCTGCGTGCACGGCGCACCAGGTCCGAATTGACCTGGTGCCAGAAAGTTCGTAAACTTGTCAAAAATTTCCACCCAACCTCCAATTTTACCCCAAATAATTGCAATTAAATGTTTCATATTTACAATGTGATACTAATTTAACATTTATAAGGGTTGGAGACTTACCCTAGTGGTCAAGTCCCCTGCTCCCAACCAATAGGTTGGGGGTTCGATCCCTACCCGGCCCCCTATCCCTCCCCTTTGTCCCCCTTTGTAATTTGTGTGGCTTGGACTCCCACACACCTTTGCCGACACATGAGTGTCAATGTTTACCAAAAAAAAATTTAACATTTATAAAAATAAAAATTAAGATCTACTAGAAATGGGTTAATTAAAGTTTAAGACAAAACCCTAGCTTTAAATTTATCTATGTGTGAGAATCTTGCTTGACTCCAAAACTTGAATTTTTGAAGAACAATAAATAAGTGAGACGAGATGCGAGACCGAGGCCGAGACGAGATGGAGACCGATGCGTACGCTGTTTTTTTTTTTTTTTTCGAACGTGATTTTGTGAGGTGAGTGAAGGTGGGGTGAGTGTTGGACTGTTGGGTGGGATAGTTGGGTGAATGTAGTAAATAATATGATTAGATATTATTTTGAGTGTAGAGTGGTATTTGGGTAATTGAGGGTGGGGTAATTTTAGAATTTGTTGACTTTTTAAAGTTATTTGATATGGTAAATTTAGACATAGGGTGGATTTAGTAAATGGTAGAGTCTTAAAGGAGAGGGTAGGGACGGGCGGAAATCGGACTCCCAATTTCCAACCATAAAATTGAAAGTTATGAGACATAACCATTAAGTCAAATATTCATTCCCCAATAACGGAATTTTTTTTTTTTTTTTTTAAAAAGGGAGGGCCTAAAGCCATTTGTTCAAGAATCATCCGAGATCAATAACGGATTTTTATTGATTAAATAAATTTGTGGAATAAGACAAACAATTCAATGTATCCAATAATGGCTGTATACAATAGCATATACTCTCTACGACGTTTTAACAAAAATCACGCATATTAAGTAATGTCATTATTATTGATTAATATTCCACTTTTACCCCTACTATAGAAAAAAGTAAAATTGAAGTTGTGAAATATTGCACAATATTCTAGAAGTAATATTTATGAAAAGATAAGTGTAATATTGGAAAAGTATAATATAAATATGTAAAATGACAACTATTTTGGAATGCTTTTAGTTTATAAAAAGACAACTAAAAAGGAACAGATCGAATTATTTATTCATATCATCTGATTATCTAATGCGAACTAGAAACTGTTTAATATTGTGGAGGAGTTGTTTAAAACTTAATCTGGATTTATACTAAAAAAAAATTATCTTGAATTTGTAAAAGAAAAATAAAATTAACTTACCCAAATACTCCCTCCGTTTTCCAAAAATTGAAATGGAACCACAGTACACGTAGTCCAATGCACATTTTAAACCATTAATAATTTAAGTTCGCTACAAATAAAAATTCTAAAAATTCGATATTTAAAAACTACTCGACGAAACGAATCTAACAAGATCCCATTTCACAAAATTTTAACTTGTATAACTATGATAAAACTTTAAGTCAAAGCACATATGTGAATAGTACCAAATTTGCAAATGTTACCACTAATTAAAAAGGGAGGAAGTAAGTACATTGTACATACATAATCCCCAAGACAATTTGGGCCACAGCCCAAATCATGTGGGCCAAGGGACAAGCCCACATGGCTAGTCAATTCTAAACAGGCCTACATACCGCCATTCTCGCTTCCTTGCCCACTCTCCCTGCCCCACACACATTTAGGTTTCCCGTTTCCCTAGCTAGTCCGGGACCACCGAATTCGACAAGCGGGACCGCCCACCATTAATAGAGCAGATAACCCGACTATGCAAGTCCCGATAATGGCTCAGATTTCCAACTCGCATTTACTCCGGTCACCTGTGTTAGTTTCCGGCCATCACTGTCGGCCTTTTGGCCGCCATTCAACAAATTGAAGCATACCCCACATTTCTCTATTCGCCACCATTAATATGCTTTTGGTTGCCTATTAAATCATACTCCTACGTAATATTTTCTTCTCTATCAATGAAACACTAAAAAATAAAAGAAAAGCTTAGCCACCATTTTTGCATCATTGAATCGAATTCCACGAAATTCACAGGCAATGCAAGATTCAACTGGCAATGCAAAACAAACAGAGTGAAATTTGAAGAGAAGTTGTGCAGTAATCTCCGCATTAACCTTTTTTTCAGCTGTTGAAATCTCATTTTATGCTCTGTGAAAAGCGCGTCCGAAATGGATGTCGGCGGCGCTTCATCGGAAATATTGCACTTCCTCCACAGGAGTTCCATCTCGGCGGCAGAGCAGGAGCAGCAATTAATCCAGCTGCCACAGCCGAGTACCTATTTCAACGAAAACGATTCTCTGAGTAGCATAATTTTGTTCGGAAACAATGATCTAGGGCTTGAGGAACTGATTACGGGTAGGGCACTGAAGGCCGAACCGGATATTGAAAATTGGTGCGACGAAATTTTTGGAAGGATTCCTCCTGGTTACGGAAATGGAATCGAGCTTGGAAAAACCTCTGTTATCGCCAGAACCACTAGTTGTCCTCCGCCGCCGCAGGCGACGGAACTAGCGGCCGCGAGAGGTAAAGGAAAGGCTACGGATAACTTGTCGTCCAAGACTGGTGGAGAAAGAACTTTTAAGAAGAGGAAGGCCAATAACCCTACGGTGAGTTTCTCTGCTTTTGAGCTTTTACCCTGTTTTGAACTAATAAATCGCATTTTTCTCCAACAGTTAATAATAACAAACAGTTTTCATAAAAACGTTTCCCCTGTTTCGCATTAGGTTGTAGCTGAAGAATCGCCATTAGAGAAAAAGTCGAAAGCAGACGAGGAAAAGAACAAGGATTCCAATTCCAACAACAAGAGCACCATTAACAGCCAGAAAGAATCTCCGAAGGGGAAGAATCCAAAGGATTTAGAGGTTGCAAAACGCGACTACATCCATGTCCGTGCTCGCCGCGGACACGCCACGGACAGCCACAGCTTAGCAGAAAGGGTAACGAGTACTAACGCTGTCAATCTATACAAAAAGCGTTGTTTACCTACAGTGAAAACGTGGTTCACCTCCTCAATTTGTTCAATTTGTCCAGGTGAGGAGGGAAAAAATAAGTGCAAAAATGAAGTACCTGCAGAACTTAGTTCCTGGATGCAATAAGATCACTGGGAAAGCAGGAATGCTCGACGAAATAATCAACTATGTTCAGTCCCTGCAAAGACAAGTAGAGGTAGAGATTTACTGCAATTAAAATTGCCTATGATTCAATGTTCTACTATATTGTTTGGAACTAATGTCTGCAGATGTTTCATTGTGGCACAGTTCTTGTCGATGAAACTGACTGCCATCACTCCGAGCCTGGATTTTGGCATGAACACCTATTTGAGTAAAGAGGTAAAGAAAATAGCTAGCTCCCTGAAATAGTAGCTAGCTAGCTAGTTACACGATTTTAAAGTCTTTTGACAGATAGTACAATCATGGCTGCTACAGATGTTTTCACCTTGTGGTTTTAGCATGCCTACAATGGGGGGTTCGTTATTAGGACAAGGGGTGTCGTCTTCAGGTTTGGGAATGGGCGTAGATGCACTGGGCACAACACTCAGGAGAACCATCAGTGCTCCTGTTTGCATACCAGAGACGTGTCAGAATTCATCAGGCTTGAATGTAAGAAGGATATGCATTCCTTCCATTTCTTGGTTCTAAGTTTTTCGGAGTAATTATGCCTTTAGGTTTAATTCACCCTAACCTAATGCAGCAAATTCAGCCACTTGCAACCAATGTAGAGTTACAAAATCTCTACGCCATGGATTTGCAGCAAGGGAGATCGGTACCGTTCATAGCTGATCAGCCGTTTGTAGGTACAAAAGCATATCAAATTAAGGACACTAATCATCATGCATATTCTATTGGATAAAGCTGGTTTTAAATATAGATTGAAGACGACGACACATTTGCTTTAAAAAGTTTTGTATTTCAATCCATCTAAAACAGATCTTATTGCAGATTTTACCCAAGTAGGCAATGTGAAGCTGGAGGAGATGTGAACAAGCTCATGTTGATAATATTTAACAATGTTGATAATATTAACAATTAAGGATCCCATTTGTGTTTTGTCATCCCCACCCCACCCCACCCACGGCCCCCTCCCTCTCTCCCTTTCATTGTCACACACACACCCCACATGAGAAATGAATCAATCACAGTTGTGAAATGGGATAGAGAAAAAGAAAAGTACTATTAAATTATCTGATGTAGATTAATCAATGTGTAACATCATCAACATGGGGGCTGGACAAAGGAGGGTCACATTCAACAAGCTGCACAACCTGTCCCCAGGATTATTACATTTGAAAATCAGTTTTTTGAGGATAAGAAGACAGGAGTCATTACACAGGTGTTCCTGTTGTAAGAATGGAGTGAAGCAATTTCATTTATTGAAGAACCCTGTTTGTACTGGGAAAAATGAAGGCAGCTTCCTTTAGTAGCTGTTTGTTTACCTTGTCTGTCTTTGATATTGGGTGGTCATATTCTTGGTAGGTCCCACCGTTACCAGAGGGATCTACTATATTCCATAGTCCACACATATATGGTGTGGGTTATTGATCTTTTCCTTTTCCTATGTGGCTGCTGTTTGAGGGCTTGCAATAAAACACCTGCGGAGACTATAAAAATCACCCTTGTACTGTACTTGAGTTGACAAAGGGCTTTTCATTGCATTTCCATAGGATTTTAATGTACATTCCTTTTATATGCCTATGTAGTCAATACAATGCCAAGTATATGTACCACAATGTGTAATCCCACCTATTCAATTTACAGATAATGGTCTCTGTTGACCTGTCAGAATTCGCCAGTAACTTTATTACCCGCCGCCTTACGCAAGTTAGTTTTTTACCCGAAAAGACTGAAAAGCCTTTGGCCCGGACACTTGGCCCGGACCGGGCCAAATGTAATGCCCTGGCCAAAGCTTTAATTAATAAAACGTAATTAGTATGCACTTGGCCCGGTCCTATCCACTTGGCCCGGAGCATAAACATGCCCGGGCCAAGCTAGGTTTTAGGGTTTTCCGGGCCAAGTTAGGGTTATTCAATACACATAAATATATATTAATTGTTTCTGTTGTTATTATTATTATTATTATTATTATTATTATTATTATTATTATTATTATTATTATTATTATTACAATTAGTATAATTTTAATTTTTTTATTCTTTAAAAATATTATTTTCTATAAAGATTTTATAAATAAAATAATTTTTATTATAAATAGTAGTAATTTTATAAAATTATTTCTCTTTTTTTTACCCACAATTTTTTCAATTTTTTTTCTTATTTTCTTGCTCTATTTTTTTCCCCTCTTTTTTTTCTTGTTTTTCTTTTATTTTTTCTCATTTTTTTCCTTTCCCTTTTTCCTTATTTTTTCCTTTTCTCTCTTTTCTCTTATTTTTTTCCCTTTCTTTCTCTCTTTTTTCTTATTTTTTCCTTTTCTTTCTCTCTTTTTTCTTTCTTTTTTCTTCTTCTTTCTCATTTTTGGTTATTTTCTATTTTTTTTC
This sequence comes from Hygrophila difformis, assembly GCA_030278955.1. Classification (NCBI taxonomy): domain Eukaryota; kingdom Viridiplantae; phylum Streptophyta; class Magnoliopsida; order Lamiales; family Acanthaceae; genus Hygrophila; species Hygrophila difformis. Next base: position 42,065 of record JAOANR010000199.1, read on the forward strand.
CTCTTTTTTTCTTGTTTTTCTTTTATTTTTTCTCATTTTTCTTTTCTTTCTCTTTTTTTCTTATTTTTTCCTTTTCTTTCTCTTTTCTCTTATTTTTTTCTCTTTTTTTCTCTCTTTTTTATTATTTTTTCCTTTTCTTTCTCTCTTTTTTCTTATTTTTTCTTCTTCTTTCTCATTTTTGGTCATTTTCTATTTTTTCTCGCTTTTTTCTCAATTTGTCTTATTTTTTTTGCTTTGTTTCATTTTTTCTTTCTCTCTTTTTAATTTTTTCTCTTTTTTTCCTTATTTTTTCTCATATTTATTTTTGGTTAATTTCTTATTGTTCTCATTTTGTTTGTTTCATTTTTCTAATTTTATATTGTATTTTATTTCTTAAATTTTTAAGTTCTTTTTTTTGTCTCTTCTTAATCTTATTTTTTTATATTAATAATAATAATAATAATAACAATAATAATAATAATAATAATAATAATAATAATTATAATAATAATAACAATAATAATAATATAAAGACAATACGTAATTGAACTAGGCTCTCTTATGATTCATCATCAGATTAACTATCACCATCCCCTGTCACGACAACCTCGTCTTTGTTTATCATTCCGTTTCCAGATGATTTGCCCCCAGATGCAGGTGGATCTTTATGAAGGTAACTACGACACGAAAGGAGTAATTACTGTTGTACCCATTGCATTTCTTCTCCCTATGTTCAACCTCTCTCAACCTCCCTACACGAAAGGAGTAATATTTGGAATGTCGACTCATAGTGTTTCTTCTCCCGATGCCCCTTTATTATGTCGGCTCGTAGTGTTTCTTCTCCCTCTGCTCAACCTCTCTCAGCCGACTGCTCTCTTTCCTCCATCTCCCTATTCCCAACGGTTTCATGTGTTTCTACGGTTCCCGGTACCGTGTTGCCAAATCTACCAATACAATAACTTTCTGAACGGACATTACCAATGCCGCCCAGACCAAGTGTGACGCGTGTGAGTCGAAGTGTAGCCATTACCAATGCCGCCCAGGCCAATGTTGTCTTTTCGAATGCCGCTCATGTCCAATTGTTGTATTTGGACAATACCTACAGGTAAACATTACAAAATATTATTAATAATGGCGATCTAAAAAATTTAATTAATATTAATGCTAATAATATGAATAATAATAATACGAAATCAGTCACAATAAATTATTGATAATATTATTATCAATATTATCAATAATTATCAATAATTATTAAAAAAAATTAACCATTATTATCAGTAATGGTAACTTATTACCATTATTGATAATGGTAAATTAATACTCATAATTTACCATTCTGCAGGCTGGCGATCGGAGCAGTCTTCTACAGTAAATCAGAAATGCAGGAGAGATTGGTTGAATACTTGATAGATGTGAAGGCTATGTTCAAAACATACAAGTCAGATCCACGAAGGTATTGGGTGCTATCCACTACAGTAACTTCCTGCCGTCGATGTTGCACCAACTTTCTTCATTTGCCATCATTGCACCAACTCACGATATGGTTTATGTAGGGGATTCCCGTTTTCAGTGAAGTCCTATCCACATATGTATCTATATATTGATCTGTTTTTCCACCGAGCCACTTCTCCATTTCAGCATAGGCTTCACAGCCCTGAAAGCCTTCATGCATGCCGAACGTTCTACGGTCCTGGTGCACCCGCTCCCATTTTGACCCTTATGATAGGGGAGGTGGTTCGAACTGTCGTTTCGACGAATGCCGCCAAGGCCAATGTTGTCATTACCAATTGGCCGATGCCAAATGCCGCTGAGATTGAAAACTTGGGCGTCAGTGTGGTGGAACAGATATAAGGTAATTGCCGAGTCCTCTCATTCCTCAGCAGTATAATTACTGTTGTAAGCCTATACTGCACAAAATAATTTTACAAGTAATATTAGTAATTGCAGTTCTATTAAGTATATATTAAAAGGATAAGTGTGCATAATAATAATAATAATAATAATAATAATAATAATAATAATAATAATAATAATAATAATAATAATAATAATAATAATAATAATAATAATAATAAGCCGCAGTTAAGAAACTACCTGCCGCCTGCAATCTTCCCTCCATGTCTTGTGCAGGAGAGATTGGTCGAATATAGTGGGAAAATTGCCCGACAGTGAGTATTAGCTTCCGTTACCGCACTAGCTGTACGCGGTGATATTTGCCGAATTAGAGCTGAGTGATTCCTTTTTTGGGGGTAATATTTCTTAATATCCCCCCTTTCAAGCTTCGCGAGGGCCGACCGATGCCAAAATGCTCCCGACGTCGCGCAACTTGCTGGGATTAGTGGTGGAGCAGAGATATGGTAATTGCCGATTCCTTTCATTCCTCGCCAGTATAATTACTTTCGTAACCCTGTAGGGAGAACATTAATTATAAAAGTAATATTAGTAATTGTAGTTGCATTACAGTTACATTTATAATAATACAAATATTATTAATATTAATAGTAAGTGTGATACTTATAATAATTTATATAATATTATTAGTATAAGGATAAGTGCGCATAATAATAATATAACAATAATAATAATTATTAATTATAATTAATAATTATTATAGTTAAAATTATTAATAATAATAAAAATTATTAAAAATATTTATAATAAAAATTATTAAATATAATTGTAATTATTAATTATAATTATTAATAAGAAAAATTATTAATTATAAATATATTAACTCCAAAATTAATAATAAAAATTATTTATTATGAATTAATTATGTATAATTATAGTTATTATATATTAAGTAAAATATATTATAACTATTAATTATAACTATTAATCTATTATTAAATACTAACAATTAAATATAATTAATAATTATTAAAAATTCATTATAATTATTATTAATTAATAATGATTTATTAATAATAATGGGAGTAAATAATAATTATTAATTAAAATTATTAATTATTATAGTAAAAATTATTAATAATACTAAAAATTATTAAAAATATTTATAATAAAAATTATTAATTATAATTATAATTATTAATAAAAATTATTTATTATTAATTATTTATTTATAAAAATTAATAATAAAAATTATTTATTATTAATTATTTATTTATAATTATAGTTATTATATATTAATTAAAATATATTATAACTATTAATAATTAAATATAATTATTAAGTATTAATAATTAATTATAATTATTATTAAATTAATAATGATTTATTAATAATAATTGGAGTATTAATTAGGGCTTCGGGAACGCCAAGCGTTGCGTCCTACCCGGAATAAACCCTGGCCAAGGGGTTTAAGCCCTGGCCAAGCGTTGCGTCATATCAGGAAGCGCGGGAAACGCTTGGCCCGGGAACAAATATACCCTGGCCAAGGGGTTTAAGGCCGGGCCAAGCGAAGCGTCCAAGCCGAAGGGCGGGAAACGCTTGGCCCGGACACTAATGTACGACGGAGTCACCCGAGCAGAGGACACAGTGCATTCAGATGATGCGCCCACACCAGTCCAGCGTATGTTGAAATTTATGTACTTAACCTGCACGTGTTGTTATTAAGTCATGATCGATTGTAAATATGTTCCATTTATTTCCCTGCTTGGTCGTAGCTCGGGATGCCGGGAACGAAGGCGGCGATTCCGACAACGATGATCCTGTGCAGTTTGTTAGGAGCGCCCAGGATCCAACACCGGTTCCCTATCGGACAAAGCGGAATGGCGTGCTCGCCCATCGTCTGCGCAGCCCATTCATGCGTCTCACCAGGCCACGGCGTAATAGGCGAACCGACGAATTCAAGTTATATTGCTTGGATGGCAAGTATAGGTATGCTTACGCAATTTTCCATTCGTAAAGGTAGTGATTCCATATGACTCACCATTAACGCTTCGTCGTATGATTTATGCAAGCTGCGACGTCGGTACTGCCGAGGCCGCAGACCACCGGTGGTTTCAGAATTGGTGCACCGATACATTTTTTCTGGATGACACCGTGAGTTCCCCTTTAATATAATATAATAAATTATCAAGTACTACGTAGGAAATTATCTTAATATATCCGGACTAATATTAATTGTGCATTTAAAATAAATTAGTGATCTCTATAATTTGCAGCACATGGACGCGTACCTAGGTATTATGCAGTACAAGCCACGCTTCATCAACTGCATTCCGCGACGGACGGGGGCTAAGTATGCCTTGATGGATTGCGCATTCCTGGTAAGTGTGTATTGTTCAAATTTGATCTCAACATGTTGAATTTACTCAAATGTTGGAAAAAATGGTAGGCCCTTTCCGATCTATTATTATATTTCGATTTTTGCTTTTACGCAGTCGGGGCTGTTGCGTGATTGTTGGGACGCGACCACCAAGAAGCCCCATTTTGATCAGTTAAAATTGAAGGAGATGGCGCAGTATATAGTTGGGGGAAGACCACAGTGGGGTTCGACCGCACACTGGGCGGAGTTGGATGAGGTTAGTGAAAAACACTTTTTGTTCATTGCGAAACAGAATGTTCCCGTGCAATACTTACCGTTACAATGGGTTCGTAACAGGTCATATGCCCATGGTGCATCAGGCAGCACTGGGCCATAGTCCGGATCCGATTGGACAGCCGGACGATATTCTTCCATGACAGCATATGCACGCCCAGTGATGCTAGGCGACCCGAGAAGTCGGAGTTGTTGATAGCCCGGTTCGAAGACCTCGGGCCATTGTGCACCATCATTCCATCGCTGCTCCAGCATACCGGCTACTACCAGCTTCGGCCCGATCTTCCACACCGCGCGACCTGGGACATCTCCCTTCCGGAAGAAGGTACCGTCATGCCGCAGAGCGACGGCTCCTCGTGTGGACCGCTTGCACTGTTGAACGCCAAGTGGGTTGTGGAGGACAAATTCCCCGATATTCAAAGATTCCGCTTTAACGCAAGACGGGTGCGAGAATTGCAAGCATATCAGGTATGGCGTTTCAGCGCGGACGTACGTGAGCCCGGCTTGTTCCGATTGCCGGATCCGCCCCCCCCCCCCCCCCCCCCCTATAGTGTTCGAAGTAGTCAAGTTCCCCGATTTGGGCTCGCCATGATTGTACATATCCACATTGTATAATTGCTGAGTAAACAATTTATTTTTTGTTCTCTCAATTCTTTGTTTACGTTGAGTATTTTAATTTATGCTAATATAATTATAATTATAATAAACATTAAAATTATTTTATAATTTTATAAATAAATTAATAAACACTATTGCTTAGTAAATATAAAATTATTAAATTTATTAAAAACTAGATTAAAAACTCGATTATTTTAAAATGATAGTAATACTTTATTATAATATATTTATGAAAATAAATATTTTTAGTAAAATATAATTTCTATTATTTTTTTTCAAAATGATATACGAAATAAATTTTTAATTTTTTTCATAATACATATACCAAAGTATCATTCAATTTTTTATGCAAATATAATATAAATAGAAAAATTAGTCCATATTAATTACCACCCCTACTGTTATAAATATTATATGTATAATTAAATTGATTAATTATATTAAAACTTTCGTCTTTCAGAGGTAGAATTTATGCCATCATTACTGGTTATGGAATTAGAAATTATATTTCGGTTTATCTTAACCCAACGAATACCACGTGAGAGGCGTGCTGTCTTGCACTCTAATTGCAGGCCGACAGTTTGATAATACATTTTCAGTAGGGTTCATGCTGATGCAATGGTTTAAACGGGTTTACCCCGCACGCGGGGGTATGTGTAGTAATGCAGAGGGCGGCTGAAAGGGTTTAGGCACGAAAACGGTGGACATTTCTACCACTACAGGGCAGGTCACGGGTGGGTGGATATATTTTGTAAAGTGCAGCGACGTATCCGTACACGGTAGTGCATGAGTGGAATTCATGATGGGCAGTGCGAACTATGCCAATCAGCATGTATCATCTAAAAGTTCTGCAAGAAAAGATCTCCTAAACCAAATGATAGCGTTTCCAAAAGCGACACTGTGCCAAACCAGATGCAGGTGAATCTTTATGAAGGTAACTACGACGCTGAGTTGATATTGCGATCAATTCGCTGCAATTCTTTTCCTCTGCCACCTCCCATTGTCCACTGAAACGCGTCACGTAACAGAACCACTCTGCGGGTAACTTCCTGCTGGCGATGCTGCTGCTCAATTGCATCCACTCTCTTCATTTGCCATCATTGCACCCACTCACGATCGAATAGAAGACTTCAGTTTACCATAAGTCAAACCTTGAAGGTGGACTTGGTTCATAACCGAATCAGGCATATCTTCCGTCCTTCATGTCCAATGATGCTGGCTTAAAATCGTGGCCATCTTCCATTGGACGAATTTATGCCATCATTACTTGTTATGGAATTAGAAATTATATTTCGATTTATCATAACTCAACGAATACCAAGTGAGGGGCGTGCTGTCTTGCACTTTTATTGCAGGCCGACAGTTTGATAATAACTTTTCAGTAGGGATCATGCTGATGCAATGGTTAAACGGGTTTACCCCGCGCGCGGGGGTATGTGTAGTAATGCAGAGGTCGGCCCAAAGGATGTAGGCACGAACACGGCGGACATTTCTACCACTACAGGGCAGGGCACGGGTGGGTGGATATATTTTGTATAGTGCAGCGATGGAGCCTTACACGGTAGTGCATGAGTGGAATACATGATGGGCAAATGAAGAACTATGCCAATCAGCATGTAGCATCTAAAATTTCTGCAAGACAAGATGTCCTAAACGAAATGATTGCTTTTCCAAAAAGAGACACTCTGCCAAACCAGATGCAGGCGGATCTTTATGAAGGTAACTACGGCGCTGAGTTGATATTGCGATCAATCCACTGCAATTCTTTATCTCTACCACATCCCATTGGCCACTGAAAGGCGTCACGTAACAGCACCACCCTTCAGGTAATTTACTGATGACGATGTTGCTGCTCAATTGCATCCACACTCCCATTTGCCATCATTGCACCCACTCACGATCGGATAGAAGACTTCAGTTTACCATAAGTCAAAAAATGAAGGTGGACTTGGTTCATAACCGAATCATCCCTATATTCCATGCTTCAGTCCAATAATGATGGCTTAAATTCGTGCCCATCTTCCATGGGACGAATTTATGCCATCATTACTGGACTGAAGCATGGGAGATAGGGATGATTCGGTTATGAACCAAGTCCACCTTCAAGGTTTGACTTATGGTAAACTGAAGTCTTCTATCCGATCGTGAGTGGCTGCAATGATGACAAATGAAGAGAGTGGATGCAATTGAGCAGCAGCATCGCCAGCAGGAAGTTACCCGCAGAGTGGTGCTGTTACGTAACGCCTTTCAGTGGCCAATGGGAGGTGGCAGAGGAAAAGAATTGCAGCGGATTGATCGCAATATCAACTCAGCGTCGTAGTTACCTTCATAAAGATTCGCCTGCATCTGGTTTGGCAGAGTGTCGCTTTTGGAAACGCTATCATTTCGTTTAGGACATCTTGTCTTGCAGAACTTCTAGATGATACATGCTGATTGGCATAGTTCGCACTGCCCATCATGAATTCCACTCATGCACTACCGTGTACGAATCCGTCGCTGCACTTTACAAAATATATCCACCCACCCGTGACCTGCCCTTGTAGTGGTAGAAATGTCCACCGTGTTCGTGCCTACATCCTTCGGGCCGCCCTCTGCATTACTACACATACCCCCGCGCGCGGGGTAAACCCGTTTAACCATTGCATCAGCATGATCCCTACTGAAAAGGTATTATCAAACTGTCGGCCTGCAATTAGAGTGCAAGACAGCACGCCCCTCACTTGGTATTCGTTGAGTTAAGATAAATAGAAATATAATTTCTAATTCCATAACCAGTAATGATGGCATAAATTCGTCCCATGGAAGATTGCCACGATTTTAAGCCAGCATTAC